>JARHVA010004761.1:0-57500 GCA_037957365.1 Torreya grandis | reverse complement strand
AACATACATTAAATTAAATAAACAGGATTAACTTAAAATTAAAACTAAAAAAAGGAAATACGTTTTCATTACTTCATAAAAAATAGGTTATTTCATTATTGTAGAATAAATTAATAAATTTGAGAAAAATTTAAGAATTTTGTTCAAAATTAAATATGTTATTTCATTATTAGAGAGAAGATTTTGTGAAATTTAGAATAATAAATAACAATAAAATACAATTGGAGTAGAGAATTAATATGTAAATTATAGAAGTGGGAAACCAAAATAGAAAAAATAATTAAAATACCAATGATGATGATGATAGGCATAGGGACCTCTAACCTTTGGAAATCAAATAGTTTATTGTTTTTTCTTTAAGCCTATTTCTTTTTGTATGCTAAACACATGTTAAGTTTTGATTTTGTTGTTACACATGGTAGTTGAAACATCTAAAAAAATCCATTTTATAGGATCAATTCTTAGAAATATCAGTGAAACCCCTAAAAATAATAGTAAAAAAGGCTAGCACCGCCAAAAACCCTAGTACCAATAAAATTTGTGTGTTAGTAAAAAAACCCTTTGAATGTTGATAAAAATAAGAAAATAAAAGTTGTTGGTGTCTAGGTTTTTCCTACACTTCTATTTAAATTTATTATTTATGTTCTTTTTGTGTACATTGGGGAAGTTTATCCCACATGTATAATGATGTTGGATTGGTGCCTTTATTCCACCTATTTTGAGGAAGTTAGTCCCACATGCATAATATGGTCAGGTTATACCTATCTTCCACCTATATATGTATATATTAATCTAGTCATAATGTAATGAAATTCAAGGATATTTCTAAATAAATAATGCTCCATTTCTACTCTCATCTTGATTTTAGTCTTCAACAAAATTAATGTGTTTAATTAACTAATCTTCAGTCTTAGATGTCCTCATAAATGGATGAATCTTTAATGGCATCAAAGATTTTAGTGTTTGTAATAAACATCAATTTGTATATTGTTATTAATAATTTAAATATTGAGTTGATTATTGTTTTTTATTCTTAAAAATTTCATAGAAAAACTTGCAAATCTATGTGTTCATTTATATTTTTTCTCCTTTGAACTTTATTTAGTATTGTCCTTTGCATGTGTTGATATTATGGAAATAAAGTTTATTTTTTCATATTTAAATTATATTTTTTTTATTTATTTTATCTTAGGCCAAGCAAATTTATTGATAGTTTTTCTAACTACCACTCAACTAGTTTTCTATCCTTAAGCCTCTAATCAAGGTTTCTTATCACTTTTTTGCAAATTCATTTTTTAAAAATGGCTACTCCTTTTCACATTATGGTAAAATGGTATGTAATTGCTTAGAATTTTTTATGGATTTTGTGTGCCTCATTCTTAAATTCATAGATCATTTTAAAATATTATATTTCATTTAAAAATTAAAAAAATATCACATTTTTACTGATTATGGTGCTATTCACAAAAATGGTGGAGATTATTTATTATTTTTTATACAAAAATAATATATTGTAAAGAGCGACAATATCTGATGGGTTATTTTTTATTTGTTTTTAATATAAAAACATTCTAGTGTTTTTTATTATTTTTATATAAAAATAATATTATAATAGAGAACTATATTGGGATATTATTAAGGATATATTATAAGGAGAATTTATTAATTTGGCATACCTCATATTTTCACTTGATGAAGACAGAGGGTGAGGCCCAATTTAGTAGGTGTCCAAACCCCCTCATAATAAAAATAACTTTATTATTATCCTTGGTTGTTTTACATCATACTTCTCTCTCATTTCAGATGCATTATTGGCAAATCCCAACATCCCTCTTGGATTTTTTTAACTTGTATCATATCTGTTGCTCAATTTTGTTATCACAAGCACTGATTTCTCATGGATGCATTCTCAGTTGAGTCTAACATCCAACACTTGAGTGTGATTTATTACTTTATAAATGTATGGGGATTATTATTGATTATCTCGGGGGGTTGTTATGGGCCCTACATTCTCTCTTGTGTACACACAGTCTCCTCAACATACATGTTCCAATTTGATGATCAATTAACTAATTACTCTCACATTCTTAGATGAAATGTTAGTAGAGTATGATGTCCATTCATTGAGTGTGCATTTTCACTTGTGTAGTGTTTTCTCATTTCAATTCTTTGGTGTCTTATCTCAATCATGTTGACTTCATTTGAGAGATACTAATAGATGAGGAGACTTGATTATACATTAGTGGTTCCTCTTGGAAATAGTAATTATATTTCATTATAGATGTACATGGAATGATTTCTCATGAAATATGACCTTATTCCATTTTTATATGGACATATTCTTATTTCCATTAACCCTAATCAATACACTGATTAGTAAAAATCTTGTGATTGTGTCTATGGTCACTTGTTTATGCATGTTTCATGGTATCTACACCACCATGTAGAGCACATAGAGTGTCCCTCCACTATTTGGATCACTCTTCAGTCTCTTTTTAGATATCCATTTAAGATTTATATCACCAATCCTATTCCTATTTTATCTTTGAATACTATTATACTCTCTTCTCCTAATTTTATTTCATGTGATGACACTTTCTCTATGGATAGTGATCTTCTTTATATCAAGGAACCACTACAAGATGAGATTATACCAGACCTTAAATATCCTCTTATAGATTACACATTCATTCATATTTAGCATATTTATCTTCTAGAGACATCACATATTTTTACTTTAGAGGAATCTACTATTTTTAGATAGCTTGAACAACACATCTCTTACTTTGTATATTCACCATGCAGATCCATGTGTTTCATATGTGGTCACTCATTTTTTTTTTAGAGTGGTTGAGTCATAATCTACACTTTACATGGACATTATTTTAGTGAATGCTCCATTTCATTATTCTGATAGATATACTTTAATGACATTACTTTTAATCCTTATGCATGATCTTGTCAAACCTATGCCACATTCTAGCCTTAAACCATATTTAGAGACCTTTGTATCAATACCCTCTTATTCCATTATGAAATGCATATAATTTTAGTACACACATTGGTTTATTCCTTTGGAAAATGGAATAAACATTGTCTAATCCAGATGGAGCTTATTCAACCTTCAGAAAGAGGATCATGCTCTCAATATTAGTCATCTTACAAACTATACATGGAGTATAGTCTACATTAAAATCATCTTTAGGTGGTCTTTTTTCCCTCTCTTATTATTTTCTCTTTAATGGGGGAGAGTTTTTTCCAAAATTTTTCCCATTTTCTTTACTTTATAAAAAATTATTTGTACTTGGGTACCTCATCAAGCCTTGTTCTAAGACCCATTTCATCTACCCACCTAAGTTATGTTTCAGGGGCGTGTTGGTTGTAAGTTTTTTTTGCACTTATATTTATATTTATTAGTTGTGTGTTTTTGGTGTGGATTGGGGAAGTTTATCCCATATGTATGAGGATGTTGGATTGATGCCATTCTTCCACCTATTTTTGGGAAGTTAGTCCCATATGCATAGTGTGTTTGGGTTACACCTATCTTTCACCTATATATGTAGCTATTCACCTAATCATAATATAATGCAATGTAAGTCTATTTTTGAATATATATAGCAATCAATTTATACTCTGAACTTGATTTTAGTTTTGAATAGAATTCATCTGTTCGATCAACTAGCCTTTGGTCTTAGATGTCCTCATCAATGGATGAATCAATTAAAATTGGATAAAATGTTTAGAATGTAGGTGATAATATTGAATATAAGGAAAACTAAAATTACTTTTCATAATTCAGGGAAGGATCTTGAAAAATGGAAGGTTTTTAAAAATGTATTTTTCTTTATGAAAATTATGATTTTTAAAGGTGATAAAAAAAAAGTGCTAATTATTAAAATTTATTTTATGCAATAATTTGAAGTTTAATTTTTACTTTTTTGTTATATCTTAGACAAATATATAAATCAAATAGTTTGGTTTTTATTTACAAATATTGTTTTGGTATGTTAAACATAATATATTATATTTTGACTCTACTATTACACATGGTAGTAGAAACATTAGACATAAATATTTTTTTTAGGAATAAATCATAGGAATATCTCTAAAAAATCTAGGAATGCTAGTAAAAACCCTATTAGCACTAGTAAATGAAATCTAACACTAGTAAAATTTATTGTATTTGGTTAAAAATAAGAAATAAAAATTGAAAAAATGCCTAAAATGTCAGGGGAAGGGGGATCTTGAAAAGTAGAAGGTTTTGAAAAATGTATTTTTATTTATAAAAATTATAGTTTTTCTGAAGATGATAAATCAAGTGTTAGTGCTTTACAATTTATTTTGTGCACTAGTTTGAAGTTTAACTTTTGATTCTTTGTTACATCTAAGACAAATATAGAAATAAAATAGTTTTTTATTTTTTTTATAAAAATATTTCTTAGGTATGTTAAACATGTGATCTTAATTTTTGACTCTATCAATACAAATGATAATTAGAACATCAAACATAATTCCACTTTTTTGAAATAAATCTTAAGAATGACTCTAAAATGTCCTATGAATGCCAATAAAAAAATCATAATAGCACTAGTAAAAACCCTAACATCAATAAAATTTGTTGCATTTGGTTAAAAATAAGAAATGAAAACTAAAAATAATTCTCAAAATGTGGTGGAGGATTTTAAAAAAGCATAAGCTTTTACAATATATATTTCTATTTATGAAAAATATGATTATTTTTAAGGTGATAAATAGATAAAGTGCTAATTCTTTATTATTTGTTTTATGCACTAGTTTGAATTCTAACTTTTGTTCCTTTATTACTTCTAAGACAAATCTAGAAATCAAATTTTTTTAAAAAATAAAAAATAAAAATTGGTATGCTAAATAAATTCTATTAAGTTTTAACTCTATCACTACACATGGTAATTGCATCTTTAGATATAAAAATAATTTTAAGGAAAAAGTCTTAGGGCCACCTCCAAAAACCCCTATGAACACTAGCAATAAAAAAATCATAAAAGCACTAGTAAAAATGCTAGCAGTGGTAAAATTTGTTGCATTTAGTTAAAAATAAGAAATGAAAACTAAAAATAGTTCTCAAAATGTGGTGGAGGATTTTAATAAGCATAAGGTTTTTCAAGATGTATTTTCATTCATGAAAAATATGATTTTTTAAGGTTATAAATAAATAAAGTACTAATACTTTACGATTTATTTTATGCACTGGTTTGAAGTTTAACTTTTCATCCTTTATTACTTCTAAGACAAATCTAGAAATCAAATAATTTTTTATATTTTATTTTTAAAAAAATGATGCGCTAAATAAATTCTCTTAAGTTTTGACTCTATCACTACACATGGTAATTGCAACATTAGACGTAAATCTAATTTTTAGGAAAAAAATCTTAGGGACACCTCCAAAAACCCCTATGAACACTAGTAGTAAAAAAATCATAAGATCACTAGTAAAAACCCTAGCACTAGTAAAATTTATTGCATTTGGTTAAAAATAAGAAATGAAAACTAAAAATAATTCTCAAAGTGTGTGGAGGATTTTAAAAAGCATAAGGTTTTTCAAGATGCATTTTTATTTATGAAAATTATGATTTTTTTAAGTTGATAAATAAATAAAGTGCTAATACTTTATGATTTGTTTTATGCACTAGTTTGAAGATTAACTTTCACTCCTTTATTACTTTTGAGACAAATCTATAAATTAAATAGTTTATTATTTTTTATTTTAAAAAAAAATGGTGTGCTAAATAAATACTCTTAAGTTTTGACTCTGTCACTACACATGGTAATTACAACATTAGACATAAATCTAATTTTTAGGAAAAATTCTTAGGGACACCTCCAAAAAACCCTATGAACACTAGTAAAAACCCTAAGAATGAAAGTAAATAAAACCTAGCACTAATAAAAACCCTAGTGCCAATATAATTTATTGCATTTATTTTAAAATAAGAAATGAAAACTAAACATAATGCTCAGAATGTGAAGGATGATCTTTAAAATTGAAACATTTTGAAAAATGCATTTTTCATTATGATTTTTTTTTTAAGGTGATAAATAAATTAAGTGTTAATGCTTTACAATTTATTTTATGTACTAGATTGAAGTTTAATCTTTTTACATCTAAGACAAATCTGGAAACCAAATAATTTGAATTTGTTTTTTTTTAATTTGTTTTGTTTAATAATAATTTATTGAGTGTTAACATTTACTTTTTTTTTATATGAATATTTATTATCTTGAAAATAATCATAACCTTATCATAGATTTGATTCTTTCACATTCTATAAATATTAGATTGAAGGATTTTGAAAAGACTAAGTATAAGTATTATGTTCAAAATTTTAGATCAACATCCATGATTTATAATTAGGGGAAATAATTTTTTTTCTCCTAATTATGTATCATGGATGTTGATCCAAATAGTTTTAAAAGGGTATTAGGAGTTTGAAAATTTGATTTATAGGAACAGTCCTTAGAGCACTAGTAAAAATCCTAACAAATGATAACCCCTTGGAGTAATAATACAAAATTATATGTTAATGTTTCCATCTTAGGCTATACATTCATGATTTAATTATTTTTAGCATGGTCATCACACTAATAAGACATTATCCTATAAATGTTAAATAGGTTTTAAACATATAATGGCCTACATCATGACTATATATTCACCTAATAATCTACCCAGTTAAACAAAATATAACATTTTGTTTAGTTATCTTTACTTATTTTGAACTAAATGTCACAAATTTTCTCTAAAATATAATGCAAGGTAAATTTTACCTCTAAACAATTTTTATTCCAATAAAACCACTTTCAATAACCTATAAACATGAAATAGGACTAAAAATGGAGAAAATAATCTTCTTTAAAATCAAAAACCTTAAATTTTGCAATTGGCTCCAAATAATATCACAACTTTATCTCAGTTCACCATACAAGAATCAAATGTTTCCAAATAAACACATAAAACCCACGTATTATTGATATCATAACTGAAGGTATTATTCAAAAATTGAAATGCATAAAATCCTAATACTAAAGAATACGTCATTATCAATGCATCTCATGCAAACCTAAATGATAATTATCATTTCACAAATACATTGCCATCCAATTTTCACTAATTATGAATAGGGTAAAATATATTACATAAAAATAAATATTATATTTATCTAAAGGTTATATTTTCTTCATTATACACCTGAAAACAAGTCATCAAAGCTTCACTACATTTTTAGATCATAATAATATCACCAAATGAAAATAAATTGTGAAACTCAAAGGCTAAGGTACATTGAATGCATATTAAAGGCTTGTGTTTATATTTATTTACATTTAATTAAATGTATTTGAGTTATAAATCAATATATTTTTAAAAACTTACCATATTTGGAAAAAATTATTACCAACTATAGGTTCACTATTATGTGTTAAGTTTCCACCATGAGTACAATTGTTTCCAGGATAATAAATTTTCATATGATAACATGTTAAATGCTTTCTGAAGAAATTTTTTTCTCGGATGCATTCAAAGACTCATAGTAAAGGATATAAATCAAAATTTAACCTTGAAACAATATAGTATGGTAATTATCTTACATACATTATGAATAATTTGTTAAATTTTCCTTCCTTATTTTGAACTAAATGAATGAAATTTTCTTTAGAATGTAATAAATCTATTATACTTTACAAAATTTTAATCATATTTAAGTATTTTTGGCATGGTTAGGGGAATAATAATTCATTGTCCTTTAGTTTTTCAAAATGTTTTAAACCTATAGTGTCCTACATCAAAACTATATATTCACCTAGTAATCTATCAACATGAAAATGTTAAAAAATTATTTTATTTTCCTTTATTATTTTAAATTTACAATTAAAAAAAACTTTGAAATGTAATACATATATCATGTTTTCCACATTCTTAATCATATTCAATTCTTTATGGCATGCTTAGGAGAGAAAAAAACTCTAAATGCAAAAATTTATTCAGTTTTATTTTCTTACTTTGAACTAAACACAAAATAATTCTCTAAATTTTAATACATTTATCATATTTTCCACATTCTCAATCATATTCAAGTCTTTATGGCATGATTAGTTAAGAAATAAAAATTTATTTTTCAACTATCCTATAGGTTTTAACCTTGCACTATCATACATCATAAATATATGTTCAATATCATGTGTTAATTTCCCATTATGGTTATAATTATTCCCAGGTCGATAAATCTTCATATGACAACATGATAAATACTACCCCTCAACAAATGTGTCTCAGATGCTGCCAAAAATTCTTAGAAAAGTATAAATAAGGGAAATTATATGATTGAAAATTAACCTTTACAATAGATAGTATGGTAGTTATTATTATGTACATTCTATGTAATCTATTCAGAATTCCTTTCTTATTTGAACCAAATGTAACAAATTTTATATTAAATGTAAAACATCTTTTAGATTTTCCACATTATCAATCATATTCAAAAATTTATGGCATGTTTAAGGGAATAATAATCAATTCTCCTTTAGTTTTTGAATTAATTTTAAACCTATAGTGACATGAATTAGAACTATATATTCACTCGGTAATCAATTCAACTTGAAAATGCAACAATTTGTTATTTTTTTTTCCTATTTTGAACCTAATACAACAAATTTTGTCTAAAATTGAAGACTAGTGAAAATTATGAAGGAAAAAATTAAAAAATGATAAAGGTAAACTTTTTCATTCCAAAATTAAATTTAATTATACCATCACTAACTTTCAACTTCATAATCCATCTTGCACTACTTGAAAATATGGAAACTTTGAAATAGGGCATGGACATCCAATAGGTTTTAAATCTATAGTGGCCTACATCGTAGATATAGGTTCACTATCATGTGTTAAGTTTCTAATATGGTTATAAAAAAATCATCCTAAAATGTTTTTCATATGAAAACATGGTAAATATTACCCCTCAACAAATTTTTCTCAAACACAACAAAAGACTTTTAGTAAGGGCTATATGAATAAAAATGATAGAATCAAAAGTTAAATATCAAAGTACACAATATCTTCATTTTTACAATGTTTATGGAGGATAGATACATAAAAATTTCTATTACGTCCCATTTTTATAAATTTTTATTATATTGGTTTTCTAAATTGACTATCCTATTTTGTGTAATTATTATCGTCAAATTTATAATTGTTGTCATTTTTTTAAACATATAGTTTTGTTTTGTTGTTTTATGTCCTTGGTAAACATATTTCATGAATTTTTTTCTATATTCCTTTATAATCCAATATTTTTAAATCATAAATTTCATCATGTTGTCTTATGTCATTTAATAAGTTCAGTGTGTACATTTTTTTCATTAACTATATGGAAGCAATCATTTCATAAAAATAACTTTGATAAGAACTTATTTTAAATGCCTATTACATCCCCATTCCAATCCATGTTTATCATGTACATTTTTTTCCATTAAAAAACATATTTTATGATTTAATGATCCATTTAAATTTAATCTAATACTTTTGATATAATTGTGTTTGTTTTTAACATGACATATTTCAGATCACCAACCGTTATCAATTGTTAAGAGAAAGAAAATATAATATGAAATTTTTGGTATAACTATGTGTGTGTTTTTAATTTGACATGTTGAATTAAAAACACACATATAATTATATAAAAATAATTATATTCAATTTATTTAGTTATTATCATAAATTTATGTGGTCCATCATTGTTTTAACAACCGATTTTCCCCATCACTAAAAAATAAAGCATCAATATTAATTAGGGTAAAATCAAATCCCAATGTGTCCATATTATTCTTAGGGATATTATAATAAAACCAAAATAAATTTAAACTTAATTTTTTTTAAACTAATGCAACAATTTGGAACATGTCCTATATATGTAAGCTTTGATTATGTATATATTTGTTACCTGTAGTTGGAACTCCGTATACATTATTTGTATGGAAATGTTTATTAAATAGATGTGAAAAGAATAGTTTATAATATTTTTAAGAAACAAGTTCCCATAAATAGTAGTGTTTAGATATGTTTAAAAATATCTAAAATTTATAATAAAAATTCCATTGTAGTTTTATTTTATACAAACATGTTGTAGCTCAAATAATACAATAAACACATCAATTATTTTTTAAAAATGAATGATATTTCATTGTATGATAAAATAAATGTCAATGAAAAATATTATTTTATACCCTTTTAAATAATAAATTAGGATATAATCCTAATTGAAAAAATCACTTGGAATTAAATTGACCCATCATGACACATAATGGCTAGCAACCCTAGTTGATCAAAATAATTTACAACTAGTCCCATTGAAAAAATGAAATCGAACCAATCACTAACCCATTCTCTTTATATATATATATATATATATATAATAAAATAATATTTATACCATAACATATGTGTGTTATATAGAATAACCATTATGTTACTATTAATCAGGGTAAGCCTTCTCAACCATGGTTTCAAAGACTCCAAACCATGGAAAGAGAAAATTTTTACCTTAACCATGGTTGGTAGCCCTCTCAACCATGGATAGGAAAAATAAATTACACCACCATGGTTAACATCCCTCCTAACCATGGATCTAATTTTCCATGGTTGGAATGGTTACTAACAATGTAGAAGGAAAAAAACTCCCCTATTATACTCTAGATCCCTCCCAACTATGGAGAGTATAGCTTAATGGTTAAGAGATTTTTAAACCAAAGAAGGGGAAAAATTTACCCTCTCCATAATTGGGATCCCTCCCAACCATGGATAATTTATTCCATGGTTATGAGGGGTTCTAATCATGATAGGGGAAAAATTCCATTTCCATGTTGTGGAGGACTCCTAACCGATGCAAATGAATTTTTCACCCTCTCCATGGTTGGGAGGGATATCAACCATGGAGAGGGATAATGTTTCTCCTTATTATGGTTTGGGTCCCTTTTAGCCATGGAAAAGACAAAATTTACATTTTCTTCACCATGGATAGTATCCCCCACAACCATGAAGATGGAAAATGTTTCCTTCTCCATAATTGTGATATCTCCCAATCATGGTGAGAAAAATACCATAATAGCTTAGAGACATTGTAATGATGAAGAGGATAATATTTTCTCTCTCTATGGTTGGGATACCTACCAACCATGAAAAGGATAAAATGTGACCTCTCAATGGCTGGGAGCCCTCCCAACTATGGAGAGTAAATGTTTACCATTTATATAGTTGGGAGCCCACCCAACCATGGGTAAGGGAAGTATTTTAATCTCCAAGGATTGTAAATATCCCAACCATGGTGAGAAATAAAATTATCCCCATGGTTTTGAGAGACCCCAGCCATGTGAGGAAAAACTTTTCCCTCCCCATCGTTTGGAGTGCTCCCAACCATGGAGAGGTTAAATTTGTCTTAAACATAGTTTATATCCCTCTCAACCATGGAGAGGTAAAAATTCGTCTTCACCATGGTTGTGAGGTCTCCCAACCATGGTGACAAAAAAATATTTTTAAAACATATTTAGGGACCTCAAATCCATTAATAAGACAAAAAATTATCCTCTCCATAGGTAAGAGGGCTCTCAACCATTATGAGGGGGAAAAATATCACCATGGTTAGGATCCCTCCCAACCATGGAGAGGTAAAATTTTGTCCTCTCCATGGTTTGGAGGTTTCTAAACCATGGTTATATTTTGTTTTACTCTCCATGGTTTAGATCCCTACAAACCATAGAGATGGAAAATTATCCTCTCCATGATTGAGAGTGCTTCCAAACATGGTTATATTTTTTTCCTCCCCATGGTTGGGATCCCTCTCGACCATAGAGAGGAAACATTTTATACTCTCTATGGTTGGTTGGGATCATGACAAAAAAAATATCACCATGATTGGGAACCCTCTAGATCATGGTGGGAAAGAAACCTCACCCTAGTTTGGATCCCTCCCAATCATGGATATGATATGTATTCTTCATTGTTGGGAGGTATCCCAATCATGATGAAAAAAATTACCCAACATGGTTGAGATCCCTCCCAATCATGGAGAGGACAAAAAAATTCTATCCATGGTTTTTAGGGATCCAAACCATGGAAAGAACCCTCTTAACCATGGAGAGGGCATGGTGAGAATTTGGTTATTCTCACCATGGTTTGGATCCCTCCAAACCATAGAGAGGAAAAAAAATTCTTTCTTTGGAGGTAAAATTTTGTCTTATCCATGGTTAGTATGGGTCTTAATCATAGTGATAAATTCAGTTCTCTCTCCATGGTTAAGAGCCCTTCAAACCATGAGATGGAAAATTTTGTCCTCACCATGTTTGGGAGAGCTCTGATCTAGTTGACAAAATTAAATCACCATGGTTGGGAGCCATCCCAGCCATGGAGAGGGTAAAATTTTTCATCTTCATTATTTGGAAGGCTAGTAACCATGGTAATAAAACAAAATGACCATGGTTGGGATCCCTTTAACCATAGAAAGGGAAACATTTTCCATCCCAAAAAATCAATTTTTTTCCTTTCCGTGTTGTGGAATGTTCCCATCCATGGTGAGGATAATCAAAATTTTATCATTATGGTTATGATCCCTCCCAACAATGGAGAGGAGAAAATTTTATTTTTTGTTCTTGATGGTTGGGATCTCTCACAACCATGATGAGAAAAAAAATATCACCATGGTTGGGATCCCTCATAATCATGATGAGAAAAAAATAAAGTCTCACCAGGGTTAGGAGTCCCAACCATGGTGATAATAAAATATTTCTCATCGTGGTTGGGATTCCTCAAAATCATGGTGAGAACAAAATAAATCTTCTTAGGGTTTAGATCCCCCCAATCATAATGGAGGAAATATTTTTCCCTGGCCATGGTTTCAAGCCCTCTCAGCAATGAGGATGTCAAAACATTTAGTACCCTAACCATGAGGCAAAAATTATCCATTCAAATAATAAGGTTAATATTTTTCATCCACATGAAAATTTAAACATTTTTTATGCCCTTTTCATGTTTAGGACTTACAATGTCACATCATTTACAACATTTTAGACAACATATCACAAAAGTTAATTGGCAACAATTATACACAACTCCTTATAATACATTTCTATGCCTTTTTCATGTTTGATACTAACAATATCACATCATTTAAAATTATTTTTATGCCCTTTTCATGTTTAAGACTAGAAATATCACATCATTTATAACATATAAGACAATAACATCTCAAAAAATATAATTTTAAATCATTATATAGAAGTCCTAATTTTTATCAAACAATACAAAATATATATTTCATAACTAAAAAAAACCTCAATTATTGTTTTAAATTATTATCCTTTACAATTTTAATTTTCATATATTTTATCAAAACTTACCTCGAATAAAATTTATTATGAATCTTATTTTCTTAATTTAAATGATTTCAAGTAAATATAAAAAAATGTTCCTAGTGAGGATAATGAGGCAATATAATTTTTGTTACAACCACTACTTAAATATATTAAATTAAAATATTTATTAGTGGATTCAAGACATTATATTACTAAAAAATCATGGTTTATAGAAGTTGGTTAACCAAAAAATGTTCACCATGATATATATTTTCATGTTTTAATATATTTAGATGGATACACTACCATTGGCATTATTTTGTCATGCACACAGGAGGAAATTGAAGATGAAATTATATTTTAAATTGAGTCATTAACTAATACACAACAAGATGATTCCTTAAGAGAGGTGATATTATCCTATTATAGTTTCACACCTAACATTATGTATATACCGAGATTTCATATCAAAACATCATATGAAACATATAACTTTATGTAAATAGACTAGATAAATATTTAGAGAAGTGTATCATAGAAAGTGACAAGTTAGAAAACTTGATTAAGAGGAAAATAAAATCAAGACATGAGTCTGGTGATAAAACATCATCAGTGATTCATTTTATGAATATGTTTTATAAGATATTTTATATATGCAATCAAAATTGCATCATGTATATAAATTAATCCTAACTCAAATAAGATAGATTATAACACCCACTTTTGATTGGGGACACATTAGATAATTTATAAAATGACCAATATGGGGATTTGTTAGACCCGATTAGGGGATCTCTTTTTGCAATACACAATGCTAGGTGGGCTTCCAATGCCTCTAGTCAATCATAATCATGCAATAACCCTAAGGGAGTTTTATGTTTTGATATATAAATAAATTAATAAGAAGTAAAACAAATCTAATATATGGCTCACCAAAGCTTGTGGCACAATATGGGAGTTAGTAAATAAACAAACACATATAATATAATCTCAACTAAGCTATGTATGAGTAAGACTCTAATGCATGTAAGAAGAAGAGTAATATTATTCAAAGACAATACTTATGCTACTTCTATATACTAAAGAGAGGATCAAATTTAGATAATACTTACCCATAGAGGCTCAATATCTCCCTTGGCCAAAGGGGATTTGCAAGAGGTTATCATGGTTTTCAAGGATCACTAAGAAAGACCAAAGCATCCAAGACTTCTCCACAAGACAAGATTCTCCAATTAGAAACCCTAATCTAAGAATCCTCAAGTATAATGGTGGATGGGTTAATTGGAAATAAGTGCAAAATATAATAACTCTTGATTACTCATTAATAATGATGAAAATGATCTTGTATATATAGGCATATTTAACCCTAAGCCCTTCCAAAAGTTTTAGCCAACATGGTCAACCTAGTCAACCTATTACAATTAAGGAAAAAAATTCATTAACTCATGGGCTATGTTGGCAAAGAACTGACCTAGACCCTAAATTAATTTTACTTAAAATTATACAGGGTCAACCTAGTCAACCTAGTACAACCGACTGTTGAAACGAATGTAAGGTGAGGAAAAGAAGGATGGAAAGTGGGAAAATATTGGAGGAGAATGAAAAAATGGAGTAATATTTTAGGGAATGGTTTTGGGAGCTATTTGGAATGATAATAAGTGGCAATAAGGGGAAATAATATTATGAGGCACCAATGGTCTACCCACCCCTTTCCCGATGCACCCCTTAGAACATGCACTCAAAGAGATTGAGTCTTGATGGATTCCTACAAGATGTAACACATCAATATTTGATAAAATTTAAAAATATTATGTGTATACATATTCCTCATTTGAAGATCATAATATGTAACTAAGGTGCAATAACAGATGGTGCTTCAATAAAGAACATAGTGACACACAACATTGAGGATAATAAAAAAGTTAAAATATTTTAAAGCATAAAATAAATGAAAGTAAATGATTGAAAAGGAAATAAATAAAAATTAAATGTGATTTATACCTTGACCACCTTGATCATTAGATGGTTGTCTATTGTGTTTGTAGTTTTGATTATGTAGGGTATGAAAATTGATTTCAACAAATCCAAGAATGCAAAACTAAAGATAAAAAATAAAAAAATATAGGAAAGCCAAGATAACTGGTGCTATGTGAACAAGATGTACTTGTAAATTTGCGAATGGTATGGTGAAATGTGATATTTTAGACCAAATGATAAAGTTAAACTTTAGACTAAATTAGGTAACCAAAAATCCAAGGCTACTAAAGACCAAAAAAATTAAACAAGTAAACCTTAATTAAGAAAGGTGAACTCACCAAGTTAAACTAGGAATACATGTCAAAATGATGGTAATCAAACATCAATGTAAAATTAGTAACAATCCTTACTTAAACAAAGATGGAAAAGTAAAAAGGGAAAACAAATGGTAAAATAACATTGATGAGTGAGTAGTAATAATCCTTATCTCATTCAAAAATGGAAAAAGGGTAAATAAAAGGTGAAAATGGAATCAAGTATCCACAAAAAGGGTGGTACAAAAATGACAAATGGTAAATAAATTCTAGGAATGTAAATTTATGGTATAAATAGAGTAATTCATAGTTTCTCAAACATGTTGTTTTGTTTTAATGATAGATAAAACTAAAACAAAGTAGTGCTATCATGTTTTTAAGATGTGAAGAAGAGGGAAGTAAATAAGAAGGTAAAAAAAATTAGAATCACACATGCCTATCAAAGGGCAAAATGAAATGGGTGGAGGGGATAATGAGGGAAAAACTAAGGTAGAGGAAATCTTTATCGAAGTCAAGACACTAAAATTAGGTTTGTCAAAACAAGAGGACTTTTGAACTTAAGGAATTTGAAGAAATTATCTTATCCACACAAGTCTTAGGTCAACAAATGAAGTATATAGATCATCCCATGAAGGCTATATGCATGAAAATTAAAATGGACTTACCTTTCCACAACATGTTTCCCATTCCTTAGGACCCCTTATAGATCCATCTATCTACTGTGAAGATTGGGTACTTACATGAGAATGTAAGTATCATTCTAGATTCTTTTTGAATTTTCCTATTCCAATCTACTGTCCTACCATACCCTAATGGACCTCAGCTCTATGTGAGGCTAATTATGGAGTTTGAGCTTTAATTAGAGATAGGATATGTACTTGTAATCATGTCTTTTGGTGTGATTTTAAATTTTGAGATTGATATTTTTCTTTTTGTATATCATTGCCTATTGTTTCAAATGATTTTGCTTTTAACTTTCTTTATGGCTTTTTCCTTGTTCCTCTTCCATATGGATTTGGAAAACCAAACATGGGTGTTAAAGATGACTTTAATTTGAATACTTAGAACTTGGTTAATAAGAGAGAGAACTTCAAATATCATGGGTTCTAAGATTCTCATAGATCTAGGTGAAATAAAATTGTTATCTTTACTTTAACCTTGTTCTATCTAATGTGGAGTGAAAGGAAAAGAACCTAAGAGGAATGGCACATGGAATAATTTGAATTACTTCAAATCTTTAAAAATGTGAAAAAGGTGGAAAAAAGGATATAATGATAGTAAAGTGTGATTCCTTATCATAATAATGAGGGAAATTGATGAAAACATGCTATTATATATTGTTGTGCAAATTTTATCTACCAAAAGAAGCAAAAGTTAAATTTGATAACAAGGATCAAAAACACATTCTAGAAAAGGAATGACAAGATGGAAATTTTATGAGGAAGGATAGGTCTTATCCATGGTCTTACACTAAAAATCATAAAATATAAACCCATGAAGGTGCTAAAAATCATGGGAAAAATAAAATAAGATAAGCAAAATATGGTATTTGTGAGGAAGATTGGGTCCTATCCGTGGTTTTATAATGTAAGTCACAAAGATTACCCCAAGGGGTGTACAAAAGTGTGTAAAAAGAGTATGAAAATAAATAAGACTATGGTACATCATGAGGAAGATTAGGTCATATCCATGATTTATAATGCAACTCATGAGAGAAAAGGGGAAACCAAAAGACCAAAAATTAAGGACTAAAGGTTTGTAAAATGATACAACTATTGTAGAGGGTGAAACCCATTACGGACATAAAAAAATGTGTTAGATAGATAGAATATATAATGCATGAAAATAAGTGAAGGATTTAGGAAAAATATTTATTTAGGAACTATGCATTGGTAGGTTGTTTAAAAACATGGACATATTGGTTTGAAGGTGATAAGTATTGGGAGTAAGAATATTTTTGACTAAATAAGGGCCCCACCATTTTTTGGCATATTTACATTATTTATTATGAGTATAATATAATTTAAGGACAATATCACCAGAATTAAATGTGTGAGCTTTAACACATTTGTTATGTTGTTTGGCAATATGAGCTTTATATTGGTAGTTATGTTATAAAGTAGAAAGTCAATGTTTATGAAGGAGATCAAGGGTATAAAGTTGAGATTCATGTAATTATTAATAAATAATGATACCATGAATAGATATACAAAGAGAGGGAAGATGAAATACTAATGGAATAACTAATTCATAACCATAGACTAGAGAGAATGACACTGCCCTAGTGGCAGTACGTATCCTAGTCCAATAGGCCAAAAGAGCAAGGTAAAGATGGAGGTATCAATCCATGCAAGTTTCATGAATTGTATTTTGGAGAATTTTTTTAGTATCTTTAGTTTTTACATTGAATTATGGATGCTAATGTGTATAATTTTTTGATTGATCTTAAATTTATCACATAGTTTTTTGACATCCTTATTTTTGAAATTACCACATTGTCTGAAATGATAGTATGGGGAAAACCAAAGAGGCAAATGATATGATTATAAATAAATTTTTAAATGGTGTTACCAATGATATTAACAAGGGGCATGGCTTCAACCCATTTGGTAAAATATTTGGTATTAGTGATGATAAAAGCATGCCCATCTTAGGAGTGAGGTAATTTGCTGATTAGATTGAATCCCCACATGGAGAATGGTTAGGGAGATTCAAAAGTTTGAATCTTGGTAGGAGGTGAATGAATTAGATCATCATGAATTTGGGAAGGAGTACACTTTTTATCAAATTATATTTCGTGCTTTTCGATAGTGGGCCAAAATTAACCCATACATATGCATTTTTGGGTTGTAACATGTCCATTGTAGCGACCACCACAAATTCCCCCAGGTGCTTGTTCAAGAAGAGGAGGGACCTCCTCTTACATAAAATAACAGAGTAAGATACCATTTTTTTGTGATAATAAAGGATGTTATATCTAAATACATACTTACAAACTTGTTTACAAAAAAAAATGCATGAGTCTAAGTTAGGAGGGTAAGATTGGTGTTATAAAAATTGAATGATATATTTATACCACAAGCTTTGTCAAATGGTGACAACCTTGATGTGGTAGATAAGTAAATCTATGGTTGAGTAGAAGATGGATATTTTATTATTTGTATAAGAAAAGTGGGATCAAAAATAACCTAGTGTGAATGAAATAGAGAAGCTAAATAAGCCATGAAATTAGCAATGGAATTTTGATCTTAATGGATAGGCTCAATAGTGAAAGAGATGAAATTCTTGGTGAGAGTGGTTGAAATTTGATGATATGTAATGATATTATCACTTTTTCATTGGTAATAATCATTTACTTGGTGGAAAATAAGATAAGAATCACTTAGATCATGCATGTATTGGATTTATAAATCAAGGGTAGATCTCATGCCTAAGATTAGAGCTTCATACTTAGCCATATTATTGGTGACATCAAATATTAATCAGAATACTAAAGGAATGATTTTAATAAGACGAATTGAATGAATGCAACCTACCCTAGATCCTTGAAGGAATTTGTCACCATTAGAATGAATGGTCTATGTATCCTCATGCAAGTTGACATTAATTTTAGGAAGATCTTCAATAAATACTTTTGGTTTATTACTATCAGAGGGAATAGTAGATTCATCAAGATTACTTGCCTCAAGATCAATGGTAAATTTATGAAAATAATCTTTTAGATAAATAGCCTGATTAAGACCTTAAATGTAGAGAATATTTTCATCTAGAAGACTATCTTGATGGTCATTGGTGGATGGTATAGGAGATGCAATAATTTGATCGGCTATGACTTATCCTTTGACAAATTTTTGAGTTACAATGCAAAGATCAAATTCCATAAGAAGGACCATTCATTTGTCAATTCTATCTCTAGGAAGAAAGGATTTGGAGAATAAATGATGAAGGGGGTTAGATTTAATGATGACATAAGTGGTTTGGTATATCATGTAACATCAAATCTTGTCACCTTTAAAATAGATGGTGATGTAATCATGTTTAAGTTTGGTATAATGTTTCTTATAATTGATGAGGCCTCAGCCAATGTAGTAGATAGAATAATCTCTTCTAGTATCATTCTATTGGGTAAGAATTTCCCCAATTTATATAGGTGTGGAATATGTAAAAAGTGTTGTAAGTTTGTCAATGATGTCTCTAAGG
Organism: Torreya grandis; assembly: GCA_037957365.1. Lineage (NCBI taxonomy): Eukaryota > Viridiplantae > Streptophyta > Pinopsida > Cupressales > Taxaceae > Torreya > Torreya grandis. Next base: position 37,635 of record JARHVA010004761.1, on the reverse strand, counting down.
TGACCAAGGATGTTGATGAGGTGTCATGTCTACTAGAATGATAATGACAAAGTGTGTTTGAATGAGCTTCAGTTTTCGTACATAGTTCTTAAATGTTTGAATTAGTGAGGTAATTTATGGATGATATTTATGGTATGGACATGTTTCAAATACCAAATAGGTTTTTATGAGTTATTTGAGTGCTTATGGAAGTAAATATAAATCATCAAAGTAGTTTGATGAGTATCTAGGTTTAAGTAGTCATCTCGATAGATAAGGCTAAGTAAGTAGTTTGATGATATAATATTTGATACATGTGATTGTTTTAATATAATATTGAAATATGGATATATTAAAATATGTGAAGATATCATATGGTTTAAATTTTAGGTCATGAGATTGAGCTTAGCAAAAGTTATTAAGGTGCAAAGTTGGAATTCCAAACAGAGTTTACTAAGTTCCCATACTTAGCCAAATTTGCAAGAAGACATATAAAAATGAGAATTAAATAGGATCAAATATTTAATGGTGAGAATTTAATCTAACTAGATAAGGATCTAATAGAGTGCATGATCTTTTTAGATAGAGATCAATGACATGTGTGAAGATAATTTGCCAAAAGCTCCTAAGACTACACATGTTAGTGACATGTGTCTCAATCTTGATGATTTGATAGAATATCAATGGCATTTGGGTACTTATACATATGTATATTGGTGAATCACATCAATTAAAATAGTTAATGTGCACTTAAGGAATACATAGCTATCAAGTGGCATGATTATGGAAGTGTAAATCAATTATCAATGGTGAGCATTAAAGAGTTAAAGATGGGAAGATCATATAGAAATAGACGGTGTATATTTGTTAAAAGTTTCCAAGAAATGTGAGATGATGACAAAGTTTTTGATGTTTGGTATTTACACAGTGACTGTTGGAATTTGAATGTTCAAATTAACAAAAGAAAACTAGTCTATAATGTTTGAGCCATAACTTTTGAATATGAAAAATTTGATGAAGTAAAAAGAAAAATTGTAAAAGACTTCGAGGCACACCTAGAAAATTTTATTAAAATATTTTAATGTTCATATAGTTTTATATATTAAGATCCAAAGTTGACTCTGTGTTTGACCATATTCTGCAAGTGACCCGAGAAGGATAATTGAGTTGTTCTTAATAGTATTTTGATGTTTAAAGATGAACTAACTATTAGAGAGTGTTTTAAACTCTATGAAGACTATATTTATTGATTTTATAGGTTTGAAAAATACATATTTAGTATGAATAAAGGTTTAAAAGTTGATTATGTTTGTTGAATGCATTGGCAGATTGAGTGAACATGTTGAAGGAGTGAGTTGAAGGTGCTCTAGGAAGAATTGAAGAATAAAATGAGCATGGAGATGTTATATAAGTCCATAAGGTTTATGGTAAATTATTATATTTCATGATATAACCTTGATCATTTATGAATATTAAAAATATTATAACTATATTTTGATTGTGTGTGACTAGTCTGAGTGGCCATTTTGAGAGAGTTGATTTTAGTATTTAGAGCTTGTTTTGAAGTGTATAAATAAAATGGAGGTGTTGCATAAGTCTTAAAGGTTTCACCCATGTGATATAATCATATGGATATGTGAAATATTTGAGTATTTGCTTTATAAGTTTGAGAGTGTGTTTTCTATATTTGAAGGCCTAAAAAGTGAGGAGACCTAATTGGTAGGTTCAAGTGTTGAGTTGGTGTTCTAGGTTACATGGAACCATGAGGGAATTAGATATGTTCTATTTAACACAAGTTTGATATGTTAAAATCATTTCTAGAAGTTTAAATTAGCCTAAGGAGTTGAAGTTGTAATGTATGGGTTAGTAGACCTAATTATTTTCAGTCTCACCAAGACCTAATGGTGGTTTTGGGTTAATGGGGTAATGGATGACCTAAAGAGTGTGAGGTTATTACATATAACATGTTTAAATACATATTTAAAATGTAGAGATAGATTTGGTAAAGATCTTAGCTGACCAAGATAAGATAGATCAAGAGTATGATATAAGTACAAGACCTAATTAGCCTATTTAAGTTAGGAATGTGCATGGATCCAAGCAAAAGAGATAACCTTTGAAAGAAAAAGTATAGGTCATTGAGGACCAATAGACAGTGAAGAAGATCATTCATGATTATTTGATCAAGGTGATGAAGGTGAACACATAGATCATTGGACCTAATGATCTTAGAAGGGTAAAATTGAGTGAGTAATCCCTAGAGGATGATTGAGTGAGTATGTGTAGTGGATGGATTGAAGAGTAGATCAGGTTGAGGATTGTGTACATGACCTATAGGTAATTTTATTTATGATGTGATAGAGTTGTTGATTTTTTTATTGTGTATGTGTTAATAAGTGAAGATTAATCTAAAAATATCTTTTGGATGCATTACTTGTGTGTGAAAGTTTGTGAGAAGTGTAAAGGGGAAAGAGAGCAAGTAAAAAAAGTCCATCATTAGGTGTAGAAGACATCAAATCAGAAGTGGAGATTAAATCAAGGTAGTTGAGTGGGTGTTTGGTCACTTATGGGGTTAGTTCCTCTGTATGGGATGGGTGTCTCACTAAATTAAGTGATGGGTGTTCCTTTATCAATTGGTGTTGGTATAAATGTTGGATGTTATCTTTACAGGACTGTAGTTCATCTTGTAGGGTTCAATGTATTTTTATCCCCCAAGATGGTTTCCCACATATATCATGTGTTATTTTCTTTATTTTTCTATATCTTCCTTTTTCACTGCAATGGTTAATTGTTATGCATCATGATTGTATGTGTTGAATGCTGAAGAGTTAGGAATTGAATTGGATTATCTTGCATCATTGATTCACCCTCCCCTCTCTTAGTGATTATACCTCTAATAATTGGTATCAAAGTAGGAACTTATTTGAAAGTTCAACCACTTGAAGGTGATCTAAGGTAAAATATGGCTAAGAAATTAAAGAAATAGAATCAATAATTAGAGGTGTTAGAGCACAACTATATACTAAGAGGGGGGTGAATAATTATATTGAATAACTTAGTCCTTTTTTAATGCCTTTTAAAATAGATTAAAAATCATATGTAGATAAAAACAAATATACAGAGATCACTCACACATAAATTCACATGAAACCATAAGTATACGTGAAAAACCCAATATGAGAAAAACCATAATGAGAATATCTCCTAGAATCTATTGTTTTAATCTAGCCTCATAGTCAAAACCTCACTAGTTACACATTTAATATCACCAACCATAAGGAGACACCAATCCATTGATTTAAGAGCACCAAATCTAAGGGAGAATCCACTCCTTAAATGATCATCAACTCAGCTTATCTGATGATACCCACCAATCATATCTATATGGAGATATAACTCTAGATCATAATATAGATTAATAAATGAATCTAATTCTTTGTTCTCTATTATAGTTTTGGTCTATAACTATTCCTACTCTATACTTCATCTCTCTTCTCTTCTCTACCCCTCTTTCTCTGTGTCTCTATATTTTTATATTTGACATAATTCAATAATTCCAATAGTTTTTTTCTATATCCTAGATGTTATATATATAAATAATTAATCTAGGGATTTTTATTTTCTCTATGTTCATAGTAGTTTGCTAACACATCATGCTCTATTCTAGACTTAGTTAATTATCTATAACTAATAGTTTCTTTCATCTTGAACTCATACTCCACCATTATGATTCCTAGTTTGATTACTATTTATAACATTTACTAGACTCTAGTTTTGATGCACATTCATATTTACAAATTTGATTGATTATATAAATCAATCTCATTATCTATATCATAATTTATGGTTTAATTTAATGTTCTTACATGTTCTTGTGCTTGACCAGTAGCATGATCATATCTTTAAATATTAATCATTGATATTACATTTAGCACCACAATTTGATGGTGTTCATTCAAATTGCTCAACTTTAAAATATGTCCAGTGGATTGATCTCTTATAGACTTATATGCTCTATTTCATCTTTTCACACTTCAAAATTTAATAATCCAACCTTTAAAATGCATAAATTGATATTTATGATTCAATATCCCACATGTTTTTGAATCTCCAAAGTTGCATGAACTTTACTTCTATCTTATCATTAAACATCAAGCTCTTTATCTCATCTAAGTCCACTCACTCCATTGGATCTGAATTACATGATCAACCACTCATTTTTGAATCTTTTGAAAAGCTTGATCTTTATCTCTGATGAGCTCCCATGAATATGACACTTGGCATTAGCACGTGCCTTCTGCACATTGCTATTAGTTCCCATAATTTAGACACTTGGAATCCTCACATTAATCATTGACTAATTAACTTTGATATGATTCTCTAGATATTCAATGTATAATTAAGTGCTAACCATTGATATTTTAACTAGATTTAAATTTACCTTGTGTAAATTTGACTAACTTTGGGGACCATTTTGATTATTCCTGGAAGGTTAACTTTGCACCTTCATACCTTTTGCTTTGTTTATCTACCCATTCTAAAATGTGGACTATATAAACATGGCATGATAATTAATAAACCCATATGATTGTTTCTTCTTGAATCCTTCATGCATGTGATATACAATTCCATTAATTTAATCACTTAGATTATTTTTCCATAGAGTTAATTATGCTTAGAAGGCCAAATTTGTTCCTACATAATGTTTGTTGCATTTAGTTGCATGACTTTAAATTAGGTACATAAGATCCTCTCAATAGGGGATTCCATCTATATATTCTTCTACTTTATAAAACATCATACGTGTAAGATATGACATCATTAAAATGCTTACCTATATTTTTCTTACTATCTACATATTTGATTATGGGAAAACACTATCAAAATGTCTAGGAGCCCAACTTTACTCATGCATATATTTTGGCATGCTACATATAAAATATGCATAAAGATGAAAAAACCCATATGATCATTTTTTCCTAAAACCTCTATGCGTGTAAATTTTGACCTCATAAATATGCTTACTTGGCTCTACTTGAACCTTTTTACAAATTTGCCTAAGTATAAAAACTTAGTGATTTTATCTGACTATTCAAATTTACATCTTCATATCTTTTACTACACTTTCATGCATTAATTAAAATATGGCATATAACAACTGGGGAAATTTTTTGTCACAACCATATGAATAGATCCCCCAAACTCATCCACATGTGTCAATGGTGACATCAACAAACTGCCTATTCAAATTTTCCTATCATAGACCCAAAATGTCTAGATGATTAATATGAGGAACGAAATGAATTACACTCATGAACACAAGAATTTAAATCATTCTTGACCTTTTATTGACATCAATGAAAATGATATTACGAAAAATTTCCCCCTTTATCATTAATGGTAAAATAAATTCTCTGATCTTTTAATATTTTACTCCTTCTCTAGCATTGCTTGCATTGGATTCTGATGAGTATGAACTAATTTTTTTCACACCAAACTTTCTCCCCTTTTGGAAATGGCACATTTTCCTAAACTCAAATTGGATACTTGCTTTGATATTATTTAGAATTTGCAATTTTTGTCAAAAATTTTATATAGAGCATTTGCACTTCTTCTCCCCCTTTGATATCAATGCTAAAGGGACTCTCTCTCACTATTTATCAAAATGTTTCTCCCCCTTTATCTGATAAAGGAGTTTATCCAAGAATCTCAAACCATGAGATCATTAGATATTTATAAAATTATACATACCTGAGTTGCATTTTCTCTCTTTTGTTAGGGATTAACAAGACTTCTATGATACTCCTAGACTCATGCCCTATCACTAGGATCTAGTGATATGATGTAGGATCCACCACTCCCAAATTTTATGTTCGATACTCAAATTGTTACTTGGAAAGGTTTTGGTGAATATGTCTATAATTTGATCTTAGATTGGCACATATTCTGGTGTGACCTCTCGATATGTAACCTTTTCTCTTAAGTAGTGAAACTTGATTAACATGTGCTTGGTTCTGGAATGCATCACTAGATTTTTTGATATGTTGATATAACTTGAATTATAACAAAGAATAGAGATAGGTGACTTATACTCTACCTTGATGTGTTTTAGTATTTACTTCATCCACAAGACATAAGTATAATATACCACTACTACAACATACATTACTTCTATTGTGGAAAGAGTAGCTAGCTCTTGATTTTTGCTCAGCCATGAAACAAGTTTGTTTCCAAAAAACATTCACCACCACTAGTGATTCTTCTATCATCCACACTTCCTACCCAATTTGAATCTATATATGCTATAAAATTTAAATATTCACTTTTACGATACCATAAACCATAGTCAATAATGTTCTTGATATATCTAAATATTCTTTTCACTACATTGACATGTGACTCTTTAGGAACAACTTGAAATCTTGAAACCATGCACACTATTTGCATGATATCTAATCTTGATGCAGTTAGGTATAACAAGCTACCTATCATTGATATATACATACTCTAATTTACATTAAGGGACTCATCCTCTTTGCTTGACTTACATCTAGTTATCATAGAAGTACTAATTTGTTTGTTATCTTCCATTATAAACTTATTGAGCATTTCCTTAGCATACTTGGTTTGAGATATAAATATCACTTCATTTTTTTGTGTTATTTATAAACCAAGGAAGAAAGAAAGTTCTCCAAGAATAGACATCTCAAACTCACTTTTTATTTATGTAGCAAATTCTTTTCACATTTTGTTATTGTTACCACCAAATATGATGTCATCTACATAAATAACAATGATAAACATATTCTCACATTCTAATTTGAAGTATGTATTGTTGTCTACACATTCTTTATTGAACCCATATATTTGCATGTACTCATATAATATTTAATACCATTCCCTGGGTACATATTTTAGATCATACAAATATTTCTTCAGTCTGCACACATAATCTTCTTGTTCTGACAAGTGAAAACCTTTAAGTTGTTCTATGTAGACCTCCTCTTCTAGGTTCCCATTCAAGAAAGTAGACATAATATCCATTTTATAGAATTTGAATTTATTGTAAACAAATAATGTTAGAAACATTATTATAGCTTCTAATCTATAAATTGAAGTGAATGCTTCCTCAAAATCTATGCCTTCAACTTCTGCATATCCTTTGCACACCAATCTTTATTTATTTCTTATAATAGTTCCATCCTCATTGAGCCTAAAGACCCACTTTGTACCTATCACATTCTTGTTTGAAGGTCTTGGAACTAATTGCCAAGTTTTTTTCTTTTCAATTTAGCTTAGTTCTTCTTCCATGGCTTTTAGCCAATTCTCATCCTTGTTGTCTTCAACATAGCTCTTAGGCTCAATTTCAGACATTAGAGAGAAACTTACTTGATCCTTGTTTTGTTCAACTCTTCTCCTTGTCTAAAATCCTTCATTATTATTGATAATGATCTATTCTATAAGATGATTTTTTTGAAAAAATCTTGGAGGTGCCTTTTCATTTCATTCTTCATGCTCTTCATTAGCTACTTCATATTCAAAATGTAATTCTTTATTGTAAATTTCTTTGTCGGGTGTAACATGATTCAAGACTTTTTCAATCTTGACATTGATGCTCTCTACAATATTTTGTAGCCTTTTATTGTGACATATGTAAAATTTGTTTTAGGTGGAATAACCAAGAAATATTTCTTCATCACATCTTAACTCAAAGCTTCCCAATTTATCCTCCTTTTTCCTAATGTATGTTTCTAAGGACCATTAGATCATAAATACTAAGGACCTACATACTAAGGACCTATGGATGTTGAGTCAACAAGAGACAAATATAATGAAAATAAAATGATTTATGATCTAAAAGAGATGTTTAATCTATCTAAATATATCCACAATCATTAAGTGAGATATATTAGAGGTTCTTCAAAACCAAGGTGAAGCTTAAATACATAGAGAAGAGATGTGCTATGGGCATGAGATATATGTAATGTGTAGACATTGAAAATATACACACCTACACTTCTGAATGTTGATAACCCCCATACCTACCTAGGACCCTCTTGGGATAAATTTACACCATTTTTTTCTAACCAATCCCACCCAAAGTCAGATTCACAAACTAATTCAACTGGGCCTTTAGGACCTCTTTCGTTTGAAACCTAACCATTGACAGTCAGGGTGATCATCGATGATCACCATGGGAAACCCTGATTGTTGATAGTTAAGGTCCACCTCCTTAACAAAGCACATGCAAACCACCTTCATTTATTTTATAAATATATCTTGTGTATGTCTTATTGCAAGACTTTTTATGGACAATTTATATTTAGATGGCCTATTTACACCTTAAATTCCACCTCTTGTTTGTGGCTATAAGAGAGAGAGGCCTAGGAGGTCAAATCCATTTGTACTAATTATCAAGAGCATAGATATTTAGGATTTTTCTTTTATAGGTCAATAAATTTTATTAAGCATCATCAATAATCTCATTGAGATCCAACTTGCCATCGCCTCTCAACTAAGTTATTGAGTAATGTTACTCTATAAAAATCAAGCTAGATTCTAATAATAGGCTAACTACTTCAACCACTCACCCAATCAACTTTTTGTAAGATGATTACTTATTTTTCAATATTCATGCACTTATTTTCCATTTCACAATCAGTCCAACCCTTGCCTATTCCTAGAGTCCATCTTTCAAACCCTATGATTTAGCAATGAAGAACCTAGATTTTCACATAGTAATCATCGATGGTTAACTCAACCATCGATGTTCTTCATAACCAATGATGGTCATATTGACTATCGATGGTCACCTTAACCTCTAAAAGTCACCCTAACCATCAAAAATCACTATGGTAGTGAAAACTAGTAAACTATTTTCTCCTACTTACCCTTTACTAACCCTATTTTTTTATATTTCTAATCACTCATAGACCTCTTTGAATTTTTTTGAAGCATACCCCAACCCCTTAGCACTAGTATTAATTATTCTATCACTAAATTGATTAGTTATAATCTATTTTCTTGAGCAAGCATTCTTGTGTTCAATTTTAGTACCTTTTGATTATTGATGCAAGTAACTTCTTTCCAATTTTGTAAACTTAATTGTTCAAAACATGTGGATTGATATCCCATAAGGAATCCCTCACTTTTGGGATCTAGCTATTGCTAGGCAATCCACCCAACTATCTATCTAAAAAAGAAGTTTACTTTAGTGGTTTATTATCTGTAGGTCATCCTCCCAAGCCAAAGAGGAGCTCTTCATAATCATCTAATTCAATACACACACAAACACAAGTTTTTAAACCACACCCATATCAAGTTTGTTTTCTCTCTTCCCTATAACTTAAAATTATTATTTACATGAAACATTATAGCATGCTTGGTGAGACCTAAAGTATTTACTTGCATTTTTATTTGCATTTGTATGCTCTTCTCTCTATTTATGCTCATAATTGAAATTGAAATTTATTTTGGGCTTAAAATCAACTACATCTATTTCTTGACTTTAACATTAGTTTAATTTGAATTAAATAACAATAATCTTATCATAGCATACATTTTGTTGTACATACTAGCCAAACCACTTTCATCAATTAAACATCAACATAATTTGAGACAAGGCCCAATTGGGATTTCATCACCTAGCAATCACCTTACCCTTTCTTGGCAATTCTACTTGGAGGTCATTACCAAGGTAAGAACCAACTCAGCTCTCTAGTTGAGCATAAACTCTGAATATCAATATATATATATATATATATATATATATATGTATATGTATATGTATATATATATGTATATATATATATATGTATATATATATGTATATGTATATATATATGTATATGTATATGTATATATATATATATGTATATGTATATGTATATATATATGTATATGTATATATATATATATGTATATGTATATATATATATGTATATATATATACATATATATGTATACATACACACACACACACACACACACACATATATATACATATATATATATACATATATATATATATATATAATAGAATCAATATGTGGCTTCATATTGGGGCCTACCCCATCACTTCACACATCACAGAGATAAGGGTGTCAGGTGCTTAGCTAATATATATATATATATATATATATATATATATATATATGTATATATATATGTATATATATATGTATATATATATATGTATATATATATGTATATATATATACATACATATATATACGTATATATATACACATATATATATATATACATATATATACTAGCTAAGCACCTGACACCCTTATCTCTGTGATGTGTGAAGTGATGGGGTAGGCCCCAATACGAAGCCACATATTTATTCTATTATATATTATTTTGAGCACCTAAAAAACCCAAAACTAGCCATAGGATGCTTCTATAGTACTTGATCTATAAGACAAATTCTATCACACATTCTCATAAACTAAGGCATAAGCCAAAAGTGACATTAAAACTAACATGTAGGCTTAACATACTTTATAGTATGTGTCTTGATTGCCTTGATCATTTTCTTGTCTTCTTCTTATTTTAGTATTAAGTTTATTCTTTTTTTCTCCCTCTTTCTTGTATGGTTCTCACTCACTAACAACAAAGAGACCTATCAAAGCAGAACCCATCACTTAAATCAACCTCTTCATTTATGGAGTACATCTCTAAAGTAAATGACTCACCTCATCCATTTGGAATCCATAATTTCCTTTGAGTATTTTCGTAAGGAGACATGGACTTTACCACTTTTTTAGACAATAATCTAGTTATACTCTAGCACTACCTTAACACCTCCCCTCACCATACCCTGATTCCAACTCTACCTTAAGATCCTCTTTATCGCATGCCATATTACCTTATGAGGAGTATCCCTATTACCTTGATCACCACCCAACCTTAAAATACCTAAGAATCTTTATCTACTAACCCCTTTGATGCCACAACTTAAAACCAACATATCCAATGAATCGCTACCCTTACACCTTCTACCCCTACCAATGACTCCACTTTAGGAAAAACCCTACCATCAACCCATCATGATCCACTTATTGTTGGAGCACCCACCACCAACACTACCAACCTTCCCCCTGTCAACCCCAACCCATTGGTCAATACCCCTTTACCAAGCTTAGGCATATCTATCCCTTCTACTTCACCACCTCTTATCATGAAGGTCACTACCTCTCATTTTTTACCAATCGAACTACCATTCATGCCCAATCTATAGGAATCCTTGAGTAGGTACCCATTAATCCTAATCTAGGATACATCCATAACCCATGAGGGTATTTACCCTCTAATATACCACCATCATCCAATTATCCTTACATACCACCTACCCAACCTTTAGTATCCACATTCCAAAATGTGACACCCTCTCAACCAGTAAATAATTACCAATATGTTACTCAATCTCAACCATAGTGTCCACCTTATAACCCTTTTGTTCCACCACCTCAAACTAAACTAATGAGGATGCTCATGGACAAGATGACAAACCTCAAGTCATCCATTTCAAGGGCTTATAACATCTTATCCTATAAGTAAATTTGTAATGAACCTATTCATCCCTTTGTCCCTATTAGACCTTACCCTCCTCAATGAGAGCTTCCAAAATTTACTAAATTTTAGAGCAAGGAGGACCCCCAACAACACCTTAGGGATTTTAGGCATCCATGTTACATGATTTCTTATGATGACACCCTTCTCCTCTAAACCTTCCCCATATCTTTATCTAACCTAACACTTGACTAGTATAGTGCCCTTACCAAGTATTCAATCTTTTCTTTCACACAACTAGCTTAGGTTTTCTTAGATCACTTTTCCATTAACATTTCTAAGAATGTCTCTATCACTAATCTCTATTCTATAAAATAATTTGATGATGAGTTCATTTCTAATTTTGTTACCCATTGGAGAAGCTTGATTAATTAGCTTTCATTTTCCTTACATTAGCTTGAACTTATAGATATTTTTTCTTGACCTTACACCAAATATATATCTTCTATATTATGTGTCCAAAACATCAAAACTTTTGATGAATATTTTAATATGGCACATAGGATAGAAAATTGAGCCATAGACAAGGGAAAATTGAAGTTATGAAATAAAAACTTTGCCTTCAAGACCAACAAAACCTCTTCCCCTAAACTAGGCAACCAAGAGCAAGGGAATTAAGAATGTAGTTGTCCTTAAAACTGCCCCTCCACCTAATGTCATTCAACAAAATTATCCCATTAAATTCAACCAAAACAAAAATAACCTAAACCAAAGCAACCAAAAATAGTTCACTCTGCTTGGATAATCTTATGCTTTGGTTCTAAATAAACTACTAAAAGCTAACCTTATATAGCTTCCCCCCATCAAACCTCCTCAACAATATGATTCTAGTCATCCAACACCTGCTTGGTATAATGAGAATGACCTTTGTGCTCTTCATCTAGTAATTTTACATAATGTCAGTTGATGTGATACTTTTAATAATGTTGTTCAAAGCCTTATCATAAGGGGGAAAATATGTTGGATAATCCCAATGACCCTAAAAATCAAGCTCTTGATATCTTTAGATAGACTTTTCCCAACCATGTCCCTACCAAAATTGAGGACACACAAGCTGAATGTTATTATGATGCCCACATAGTCAATACGATCATTAATACAATTATAAATGGGGAACCTACAATCTAATGTAGTTTCTTCTCCCCCACTTCACCCACCCAAGTGGTGGAGTCACTTTCCCTTCTTTTAGATGCCCAAACCAAGGAGGTTACTTTTTCCTTAGCTTTACTCATAGAGGCTTTGGAATCATTAAACACCCCTTTGAATAACCTATTCAAACAAAAAACCATTCCTAATCCACCATCTCCCCTAACTATAGGACAAATAATAACTATGGACATCATTCCTAAGGGGTAAAATTTTTCACAAACACCCCTTATGAAGCAGTGACCCAATCTAAACATACATCCCTTGTTTGAGGAAAAAAATGAGGCTACCAATCCTCCTCCTTGACCCATAAGTGTATCCTTGACACCCACTACCCAAGAGGCCAAACTATTATACAAACCTTTTTTAAACTCATTCAAAATTAAGGTATGATCATAAAACTAGACATGGATCAAACTAATTTTAGGTAATAGTTATGGCTTCCTTCCATACACAAATCTGAACCTTATGCGATGCCTTTAACCAACCAATCCATCATTTTTTATAGCACCTCTTAAACTGATCAAAACTTCTACCAACCTCTCACCTTCTCTATCAACCAAAAAAACACCTCTCCAATGACCACACCACCAACTAAACCTTTCAAAACTCTTGGTGCCTTCCCTAAATGAATCTTGGCTTACCCATCCTTGAAAGTGTAAATAACCTCATCCAAACCTATACCCAAACCTCAACCCAAACCAACCAAGGGGGAGAAATTTCATGGAGTCTTCCCACATTGATAAGCTTCTCCAACCCCAAGAAAAATCAAAATAAGCAGAAACCCATAGGCAAAAGTAAAATCAATGAGAAACACCACAATCATATATCATAAAAGTAATAATTTTTGAAAGTCATAATCAGCTCTCCTCAGTAGACTTCCCATATCAATTAGTCTACACTTTATATATAAGCATAGAATTGCTTATACTATCCTCTTGGAAGCCTCCAAAAGAGGCATGCTAGTCTCATAAAAGGCTCTAGTCTCACCCATCCTCCCTCCATATATCATATACATGGGATAATGAGCTTAGTTAACACAATGTGATCAAGATACCTATTTATCAATGTAAGCATGCTAATGAAAAGCATTTTAAAGGATTATTTTAATTAAGACAATACAACTTTAGGTTTCATTTTTATCCTTATCAATGACGAAGTATAATGTTTCTTTTCTCATCTTTTATTGGTTCATGTAGACGTACCTCTCATGATTCCTCTCACCATCCAAAACATTTATTTTGTTATCTACTTACTTTATGTATTCTCATCACATCTTCAACCATATACATAAGTTATCTCCATGATCATAAACAATGAATATCAAATCAAAATAATAACATGATGAGCTATATCCATGAACCATATCATCCACCTATCTATGATCAAAATACCATGAAAGTGTATCATGCCATGTCATGACATAAACATAATCCTATCCATATACCATCAAAACATCATGTCAAAATATATTATATCGTAATTCATTCTCATGAGCATAAACAAAATCAATAATCAAAACATCATGAACAATATCATATATTATCTACCAATTTATTCATAACATTACTTGATACATTTCATGCAAACCACATCATCATAACCATAATCAAAGCCATTAATGATTACATCATCATATACCATATATCCATCCATAACACATCCCATCATATCTATGAATAAAATCAAAGCATCATAACTATCTTTCAAACATCACATGCCTAAGCTACTGAGTCAACATATCATAATACATATATAGGAAACCATACACAATCAACCATAAGAATAAACATAAACATCCAAAATAACATGTAAACCATAAAAATACATCATCCATAACATCATATATAGCATCATACATCATATACATCATGTAATCATAAATAATACATGTAATAATGTATAACCTCTCTCTCAAACCATGTACATCTCACTGAATCAACAGGTAATCTAGTATCAAAATAGTGTACACCTATCACTACCAATATATATCAAAACATGTGTAAAACACAATCATGGGTCACCAATACCATTAATACCACCTTCACCTACACCACTACTACTATCTCCACCTATTCCTAAACTTTCACTCCCATCTGGTGGTGCCCCCCTGGTGTCCCTTCATGGCCTAGTGTAGAATCCCACTATCCTAGAGTATCTATAAAGGAACCCCCTAACAAGATGGTCTAGTACTCACCATATCTCATCTCAAGAAGAAGTTGTCATATGGTCTCCTAATACTTGAGCTCCTCCATAGTGGCTAAATAGAATACCTATGAAACTATGTCTAGTGGTCCTCCCACTACTATTGTGGCCTCCCCTACCCTCTACCTCAATGAGTCTCTCTCTTGTGTCACCAACTCAAGAGATATCCTCACCTGATCTCACTGACCACCTATGCCTACAATGTCATGACCTATCCCTATAATGTGGCCACCTATCCTTGTAATGTCTATACATATGCTTGGGTTATAACTAAATCCCCCTACCTATCTATCCTCACTAGTTGGATCTATAGAAATTGAATTCATGCCTTTATCATCTCTACCAACATATATAACTACATATATGGGATATTACCATGCCATATATCTATTTATATATCCAACATCATCTATCAAAACCTTAATAGGGAGATCTTCATACCCACCATCTAAAACTATGGGAGCAAGATGGGGAATTGGCAACAAAACGTCTAAATCCTCCCTCCTATACCTAGGAAATAGGCTTGGGATACCCTATACCAAACTAAATGGGAGTATCTCCACCTCTTCCTTTTACCTATCAACAATCCATTTGTATCTCTAAAGGGTGAGAATTTACCTCCTGTACCCTGGCCATATCATAAATTATATATATGACCTTTAAGTGATGTCTCCAACCATTAGTGCACTTAGTGCACCCATAAACCACTCAAAATCATGGGCACCACATCCTACACTTGATGCAATCATATAATCCCTCCATCACATGAATCTAACAAATAAATCTAAGTATAGCTAACCCATGACAATGCTAATGGTTTCATCACCTGAATATGTTCATAGGCCCATCAATGTAGAACCAAGCTAACACTAATATTATATCTCATATGGTGCCTAAACCCCCACATCTCCCTATAGATCTACACAAGAAAAATAGGGACCCAACTAAATACCATCTGGCTTAGCAATAACTCCACCAAAATCCCTAGTAAGAAATAAGGAAACCTCTTGCTACTCAATTCTAAAAGCCCAGAACATGTCACTACAATCATGAGCATGGTCATGGGTCTCCTCTTAGTCAGAGCTCTCTAACATAATGCCAAGTATTATAATCCCCTAGCATGCCATTAGGCCTAATCACTTTCGTATCCATACAAGTAATCAAGAAAATCCTCTTGCTCCTCACACTTTATACGATAAATCACCTCACCATACAGTGGTATCCTAGTAATCTTATGAATGTCCTTAAGGAGAATAGTCATATCCCCAATTAGGAGAAAGAAAGTGTTAATAATAATATAATCTCTTGATGAGCTTTATGACCATATATACATCTTGAGGTACATGCTAGTAGTGCCTTATAGCCCCCAACCCTACCTCCTCCATATGAGCCCAATCCTCTAGAGTTATCCTTATGTGTATCTTAGGAAATATGTGTGGCATGTGGTCATGCATCCAAATCTTCTTCTTGGCCTACATTATATTAAACACTTGGCTTATAAAATGTTATTCTTGTCTACCTTAGCTTTTAACCCACCTAGCTTATTCTACATATTTACCTATTTACCCACCAAGTATACCATCCAAATCCCTATAAGATCTAGATACCTAGCAAAACCCAACCCATTTTTGCCTCATCTATTTTTTAACACTTATTAAAAAAAAATTATTTAAAAGGCCATAATCGATAGTCATGGTAACCACCGATATTCAAATACCCACATTTTATATGGGTGTTGATCATTGACAGTCACTGTGGGCATTCTGTGGCTGAAACACCCACACCCTGCCACACCAAATTCTATTCTAAAAAGTATGTAATACAACCCCATTTTCTACCCCTAATACTCATACACCTCAATTTCCCTACCCCACCCCAACCATTACCATTTATTCACATAAATCTGCCCATAAAACACATAAAACCCTACCTAAGGAGTTTTAGCCTAAACAAAGCATTCTTATCACAACCCTGACCCCTTAACCAAATTCAATTACACAATATCATGCCTATCTACCAAATTCAAGATACCACCTAACTCATTTCTTGATCTCCATTGAGGTTGAAACCCATGAATAACTACCCAACTACACCCATGTGCTCCCTACATCTTAAGCCCATAAAGATTAAACCCACATGCCTCTACCCAATGAGTAGTTACCAACTCAATAAGCAATCTATCCATAAGTGTTGTAATTACTAGATCAAAGTAAACTAAGCTACAAAGTTTTAAATAATAAAGAGTTACTTTATTTTTAATTTTTACCCTATAGATTCTTAGGGTTTGCCTTGATCATTGATGGTTAGAGTGACCATCGATGGTCACCTTTTGGGAGCCTTGACCATCAATAGTAAAGATACCCCAAATTTAAAGTTGTATCTATAGTATCCCTTCTTATCAAAACTAAACTAGGATTTACCCACTTTTGGAGATTACCTTATCTAACTAACCCTACCACCTTGTCACCTCACTATTGGTCTATTTTGACCCATCTGGCGTGTAATTTTAGACAATTTTTTTCTTAATCTTTTGACCATAGTGACACTATTTCCATGTTGACCCCTTTTGATCTTATTCCACCTCACCCATACTAACCCACTTGTGTCTTTTTGGGAGCACTTCCTAACTCAGATACCCATGACACTTGACCAATTTATGTTTTCACTAAGAACACCTCCTACCTTGGATACCTATGACACTTGACTAATTTTTATTTTCACTATGAGCACTTTCTACTTTGGATACCCA
Source organism: Torreya grandis (assembly GCA_037957365.1). NCBI lineage: Eukaryota > Viridiplantae > Streptophyta > Pinopsida > Cupressales > Taxaceae > Torreya > Torreya grandis. Next base: position 19,976 of record JARHVA010004761.1, on the reverse strand, counting down.
TTGAAAATATAGAAACCGATTAGGAGGCTTGCATTTACAAGTGTTCCCAACTGCCATGCCTATAGGTAATCACATAGTTCACTTGTCTTTTGTCTTTCTTGGCATCGACCCTTATTTTTACCAGCATTAGTAACCTAGTCTTTATGATCTTTGATATCACATATTTTTGTCAAAATTTATGTGTAAGATTACAACTTGAGTGCCAAACCTATTATTCACCCATTTTCATTACCAAATACCATTGATCAAACTTTAATTGATTTTAGTTTCACCTCATCAACTCTTAGTTTGAGGGGGAACACCTCCTTCTACTCCTCTTCCTACTCTCAAGGCAGCTAGACTTTTGACTTGTACTCTATTTTTGTTTTGAAGCTCATTCACATAAAAAACACAATAAAAAAGGCAAAATGTAAACACCAAAAATCTATACACTTGTAGTTTCAAATTTCAATAACCCCTCAGACCTACCTAGGACCTTCTTAGGACTAATTTACACTAATTTTGCCTAACTAAACCCAACAATAGTTAGATTCGCAAGCTAACTCAACCTAGTCTTCGAGACCTCTTTCATTTAGAAACTAACCATCGATGGTCACAGTGACCGTCAATGGTCACCATGGGAAATCCTGACCATTGATGGTCAGGGTCTACCTCCTTAATAAAGCACATACAAACCACCTACATTATTTTTGTAAATATAACTTGTCTAAATCTTGTTGAGATCCTTTGTATGGATAATTTATATTTAGATGGCCTAGTTACACCTTTAATTTCACCTCTTACTTGTGCTTATAAGAGAGAGGCTTGGGAGGTCAAATCCATCTGCAATAATTATCAAGGGCTTAAGGATTCATGAGTTTTATTTTATAGATAAATCAATATTATCAAGCATCATCAGCAATCTCATTGAAAGCCAACTTGTCATCACCTCTTAACCAAGTTCTCAAGTACTATTACTCTATCATATTCAAGCCAGATTCCACCAATAGACTAACTTCTTCAACCACTCACCTAATCAACTTATGGTAAGACAAGTATTTTTTGTCAATATTCACATAATTTATTTACATTTCACAATCAATCTATCCCTTTCCCATCTCCTAGAATCCATATTTTAGACCACATGATTTAGTAATTGACAACCCAAATCTTCACATAGTAACCATCAATAGTTGACTCAATTGTTGATGGTCTACATAACTACTGATAATCATCTTGACCATTGATAGTTACCTTAACCACTAATGGTCACTCTAACCATTGATGGTCATTATGCTAGTGAAAACCAACAATATATTTTTACCCACTTACCCTCAACTAAACTTGATTTTCTATGCTTTTGATCACTCATAGACCTCTTTCAAATTTTTTGAACCATACCCCGACCCCTTTGCACTAGTATTAATTTGTTTATCACTAATTTGATCATTTCTAGTCTATTTTCTCAAGCAAGCATATTTGTGTTCAATTTTAGTACCTTTTGATTATTAATTCAAGTACCTTATTTCTAGTTTTGTGAACTTAATTATTTAAAATGTGTGGATTGATAGCCCCTAGGGAATCTCTCACTTCTAAGATGTAGCTATCACTAAGAAATTCACCCAACTATCTATCTAATAAATAAGTTTGCTTTAGTTATTTATTATCAATAGGTTTTCCTCCCAAGATAAAGAGATCTTCATAATATTTTGATTCAATGTGTGCATAAACAAAAAAGTTTTTCAACCACACCCATGTTGATTTTATTTTCTCTCTTCCCTAGAACTTAAAGTGAAAATTTACATGAAACATGATGTTAAAAAATCTTAATAAATTGTAAGTTCACATTAGATCAGACCATAAGGTAGGTCATATGATGGTTAACACAAGATCTCAAAAACTATAAAGTAGGGCAACATAAAATATATGAACTACCCCTACCTATCTATTAATTTTCTATTGAATCATAGCTTGCTCTGATACCAAATGATATAGTTGGTTTATTTTTATATAAATAACAAGACAAAAAAGTATGGAGTTGAATATAGGTAATTCTTAAACAATAATATATCTATTATGTTATTTCTTTTTCTATACATAATTTCATATAGAAGATATAAAATATATAGGAATATCATTCTTATAGTTTGGGAGCTCAAATCTCTGCAATATCTCACCTAAATAAACTCTAAAGAACTCAAACACTATATATGAATGTATTGTTACCAATAATATATTCATGTAACTACTAACCTATATAAAGCTATTACAAATGTATTAATGTATTATTATAACTAATAATAATAACATTAAATTAATAATGTTCACACATCATACCTCAACACAACTAACCATCTCCATGTTTCTCTCAACCATTTTAAATGGTCATCATCCTCATGGATGAGGACTCATTAGCCACCATATATTATTTAGATAATTTTAAATATTAAAATAATCTTCCATCATTCGATCTTTCCTCCAAAAATCTATAAATAGGGATATAAGTCATCACTTTCATTATCTTGACTTATGCTAATGAAGTGCTATCAAATTCATAAGTGAATCCATAGTGAATTAAAACCATCAAAGATTATTTTTTCATTCAAACACTACCCATTTTATCTTACATTTTAGAAGTGAGCAACCATAATTCAAAGAGAGCTAATCAAATTCACATCATAATAGAAGAAGCTTTTTGGTACTAAGGTATAAGTTTGTGTTATTTATTTTGTTTATAGCTCTATTTTAAGTTAAGTTAATTTGTATTAGCTTTAAATTTTTTAGTATATTCATTAGCTTAATTTGTAAATATATATTTCCTTCATACATTCTGGCATGTCCACTAAGACCCTCCCTCATGTATTTAATCTCACAATCATCATAGGTGCATTTAGAAGCATTTCCAATCAATTCTTATTGTTTTTATTTTGAATATGCATTTGATATTGGTCTTGGTAGTGTTTTTTATATTTGAATGTCATTTTCTAACATTTTCCATTAGGTTTTACATATTTTCTGTTTAACTACAAATTTGAGGACTTAGATAATGAAATTGTAATGGGAAACTATGAAATCATCATAACCCCTATTTTTATAGTTCTCTCATTTACATAATATTTTTGCTTCCTTTATTATTTTTTCAAAATTTTATTATTTTTTAAATATATGTTTTTATTTAATTGATAAATCTATGATTCTGATAGTAAATTTGAAACATTTAATTGCAAAATCAATTAAATTAACTAAAAAAACATCTTTTATGTTTTCTTTATTTTTTCTTTAACATCAAAATAGTTTAGGTTAGTTATGAATTCAGTGATTCTAAGTATGAAATTATAGACTGTAATAATGAATTTGGTGAGTATAACTATGAAATCATTCTATAACTACAAATTCATTATATGCTTATTTTTTGCATTCTATTGTCTTCTATTTCTAACCAACAATAATTTTGCATTTCTATTTGAATATGTATTTGTGAATTTGTAACTGAGACTTATTTTTCTCTTATTTTAATGGTTTTTATTTGTTTTAGGTTTCCTTTAATCTAAGCCAAAAAAATCTTTCTAACAATTTTTTTGCATGTCTCTAGTCAAAGAAAAGTTGAAAAAGTTCCACAATAAAACCAAAATCTTTCCATTTTTATTACTAACATTTTTATTTTCATCTCTAGTAATTAGCTCATAATTTATTTCTTGGATTTAATTGATTTTTATTTTTTAGTATTTTGTGTGTTGTGAAATTGTGAATGTTTTTCCCTTGGTGTCACATTGGTGATGATACTAAAGAATCAAAAGCAATTTCATAACCTTTGTGTTACCTAATTTATTTTTATATGTATTCTCTTCCCTTAGAGTTAAATTTTTTAAGATACTTGGGAATCAGATATAAGCATTAGCTTCTTATTATCTTTCTATAAGGGATCTATCAACAATGGATCTCACCATCATGTGATAGGCCAAACCCCATGTACATGGGTATATAAATTAAGATCCAAATATTTTAAAGGTATAATTATATTTGTGTTTAAATTAAACCATGATTTGTGGTGATTTCATGATCCAATGCCCACATTTTAAATAGTTTCCTTAAAATATGATTATGTTGATTATCAACACACTAAGACCCCTATAGCCTTATGTTGGGAATGTTGAGATAAACCCAATAGTGTGATTACACTCAATAAATTTATTCCATGGAATCAGGCCTCAACATAATGAAATATACATCAAAGGACTCCCTTTTAGACAAGCTTGTGAAAACCTTAAGCCTAGATGAGCTTATTTTTCATTCAAATTTAATGCATTGGTTAGTAGTTAACACTAAGAAAATACCTTCCACACACCTTTGAAACTAGATTCAATGAGCCATGAGAATGATAGGATCCTATATGGTTATCATTTTAAAATATTAGGCTACATCTGAGAGCATAAACTAGTAAGTGACATCAGAAGGCCCAAAATTTGTTCATGACCTTAATCTTGAGTTTTCATCTTTTTGTGAAATTATGTGATTATTTAAAATAAAACTTTATTTGTTGTTTATTTATGATTTTACACTTAATGAATTATCCTTGTGAAAAAATGAAGTTATTTTAAAACTTAAATCTACTAAAAAAACTTTAAATCAAACTTTCCTAAAGTTAAAAATCAAAAGTAATCAGTTAGTAATCAAAAATTTTAGTTGCTTTGGTTCTTATTCTTAGTTTAATTTTTATTTTAGTTGAGTCAAGTAATTTTTCCTTAGCTATGTCACCTATCACAAGGCACATGGCCACACTTAATAATCTTAATACAAGGGCTTCACCATAAGGCAATGACCCTTTTCAATTCAGAAGCCAAGAGCATCATGTATAAATACATGAAATTACTAAACAAGAAGAAGAAGGATGGGATTACCAATATGAGGCTATCCCTAAATCTATAATACATCCTACCTCTTTTGATCAATACATTATGTCCAATAAAAATGAAATCTTATTTCAATCTTTGGGCTTAGGAGTGAAATTCACACTTAATTTTGATGTATAAACTTACAATACTTGATTGCAAGTAAAGTGTCTTCACATTCCATTCATGATCAATCTACACCACCAGGATCTTTAGAGGGTAAAAATTCCCTCATATGATCCTCAAATCCCAATCCCCACATCTCCTAAGGTAAAGTGAAAGTTATCCTCCATGAGGAATTTTCCCAAGTAAGTCATGTGTTTTCTATGAAAACCCATGCACATCATGTTAACTAAGATTTTATGCATCCTAATTGCATTAATCCAAGAATCCTTTTGGTAATATAAATCCTAATAATCCTAATGTGAGTGTGAATACTAATTTGCCTTCACATATTAATCCAACCAATATAAGTTTGAACATGAATTCAAATTCACCAATTGTAAATCCAATTAACAAAAGCTTAAATATTAATTCAAGTTTTCCAATCACACATCAAAAAAATCCAAAATTTAATATACATTCAAATTTAACAATCCCAAATCTGATCACCCCAAACTTTAATTTCACAAATCCATCATCAAACTAATCTATGTTTGAGTGTTCATTCAAACTCATAAATCAACCCAAATCTAAGTCTCCAAGACTCACTAATCATTATCAATCTGAATCAAAATCAAATCTTGAACCATCATTCTAGCTCACCAATCCATGCTTGATCATTATTTCACATTTGGCCAATAACACTAATCCAAATACTAGTTTTCAAAACCAATTTTATTTTTCCAATTCTCTTGAATCAGCTCTATCCAATCTAAATCCAACCCACCTAATGTTAATTCCCTTAACTCCAATCCAAACCATTCCTTTAACCTTAATGCCCATGTTAACCATATGACTAGCTCATATCCAAACCAAAACATAAACCAAACTAATTCAAACAAACTAAATATAAACAGAAACCTTAACCCAAATATCTTGATATACATAAATCCTAACTATAGCTTTAACCCAAACTACAACTAATTTAACTCAAACCAAAACCAACTTCACCAAGTATAATCATATCTAACTTAAACATGAGTTCTAACCCATCCAACTTAAACTATAACATGAATCCACAACAACTTGGCCCCAACTTGTTCAACCAATCCATATTTAGTTATAATACTAACCCAAATCCCATAAAATCAAACACAAATCCTACACCAAAAAACCTTGACTTTAACACAAATCCAAATCAATGAAACCCAAACATTAACTTTAAAAACAACCCCAATCCAACAACATCAAATTTTAATGCTAATATTAATCCCAAAAACCTTGGTTTTAACACTAATCCTAATCCCTTTATAAATCCACAAAACATTAAATTTTGCAACTAACCTCCTAATAACTTCAATCCGCCACTTAACCAATTTATTAAAAATCAAACCAGCACAATTCCATTCATATGTCAACCATCCAAATTTTATAATTCCTCCTGTAAAATGAACCAACTATCACCACACTTTCTACAATAATTCCAAAACATTAAAGATAAGTTAGCTTGTAAGAAGGTTTTTATTCTAGAGAAAAACAATTTAAATATGAGGAAATTTATTCATACCCATATGACTTAAGTACCATGACAACACATTTTCCTAAATAATTTGAACTCCCAAAGCTTGACAAATACAAAGGTAAAGGGGATCCTAAGTAACGCTGTACAAGATTCTATCATGAATGTACAGACATTGATTATAACAATGTGTATATGTTACAATTGTTTCCATGAAGTCTTGGGGATCAATCCATTAAATAGTTTTCACTCCTTTTTAAAGGATTGATCTTCACTTTTGAGAACCTTTCTGAGAAGTTTATTTGTCACTTTTCCTAAAATATTGAAAAATACTTGACCATATTAGACTTACACACCACCAAAAAACATAACAGTAATACCTTTGCTTCCTTTTTATAATGATGGTGAGCAATGATGTCATTTTACATGGTCATTTCTCAAAATTAAACTTGTGGATATATTTATGAACAATCTCAACTCAAATTTGGGACATCTCTTATTACTCCTTTACCCAAGGTCATTTGATGAAACTATTGAAAAGGGAGTCCAAGTTAAATGAGCATTAATCAATAATGTTTTGATCAATATATTTAAACCTTAAAATAATTCCTCCAAACAAACTAAAAAACCCAAGTTATTTGTAAAGAATTAAAAAAATGATGGATATGGTGTAACCAATGTTAAACAAATTCAAAACCCACCAAATCAATAACAAACTTACACCTAACCCATTAATAATATAACCATTACTGATGGTCAACCCTAATAAGAAATACCTAAATGTAAGTTCACACAATTGGGTGATATTTATGAAAATGTTTTTCAAATGTTGGCCCATGCTAACATGATCACTGGCAAAATGCCAAACATTTTGATGAGAATATTCCTAAATCTCATTGGTATAAATAAGAAGAATAATATGAATACCATAGGATAAAGGTACATTCTAATAATTAGTGTATACACCTTAATCACTATGTCTAGGACCTTAATTATCAAGGGGACATAGCCATTTAAAACCAAAGATTTAAAACATCCAACAACCAAAATCTAGGGATATACCAAGATCCATTACCCAACCATGAGCAAGGAAAATATAAGTAAAAGTAAGAACAACCTGAAGTGAGTAATGTTGACCAAACTAGTTATCATTTTGACTTTATAATTAATAGTCTTGATTTTATGTATACTCATGTTAATTCCATTACTTTGCAACATCAAGAGTGCATTGTTACTACAAGACATGAAAATATTATCATTTCTAGTGCATCATCATATAATTTTGAACCCAAGTACAACATTATTGATCATATTGAGAAGACACCTATAAATATTTACATATTAGACCTTTTCAACTATATATATAGACATTTTATACAAAATCCTTCAAGAGTCTAGCATCCTGCAAGACATCAACCCCTCAAGATTCCATGTGTTAGTAGGTAATTTTTTCACTAAAAATTAGGTAACATTTGACCATTTTGATGTCTCTAATTTATGATTTGTTCATAATATTCCATTGTACATAGAGGTTATTATCTCTAGTCATAAGGTAAAAATGGTGTTTACAAATAATGGCTTGATGTTAAATTTGTGTACATTAAGGCTAATACAACACTTATGATATTCAATAATAGCATTGGAAATTAATATTATCACAATAAAGATGTATGTTAATAATGAGAGGCAATCCATGGGTATAATTTATCTTCCTTTGATGGTGGGGTCTACTATAAAATAAATAATAGTACATGTGCTTGATATTGATTTACCATATAACCTACTTCTTATATTCCCATGGATACATTAAATAAATTCTATAACCTCCATCCTACACTAGTGTTTGAAATTATCACATGAAGATATTTAATTAAATATTATAAGTTATTATAAGGTCAATATCAAAAATCTAATTATCTCGTAATTACTAATGAAAAATTTACTCCCATTGAGGAATCACCTACTCTTGAGAACTATTTCCATCAAAAAACTTTATTTCAAACACCCCTTCTTAGTGGTTGGATCAACACACCAACTACTTCCATTTCTATAGAATCACCTTCCACTAGCTAAGAATCCAATCAACCATATACTAAACAAGATTCCAATAAGGTTTATGTAGAACAATCTTCCAATCAACCATCCTCTTCCAAAGCACCTTTATGCTCTTCATCCCATTTCAAGATCATTGACAAAGGCATGAATTAATACATAATCTAATGTTTTAATTATATAAGCACAATCCATATAACTCCACATAACTATGGCAAGCCCACCCATCAAAAAGATATATAAGTGGTTAAAAGATTAAATAAAATAAAATATATAGTAAGTGGTTTAATTTATAATGAACATATCAAATATTTAAATCCTTCCTAGATTTATTCTAATAAATTAGTTACTTACTTCACCAATAGTAAATATCTTGTCACAAAATCCATTATGTTAACTATTATGAATTATAAAGTTAAAGGACTGGGTCTTCATGAAAAAGGGTTACTTGAACCAATAATTTTAAAATCAAGTGAAGCTAGTCATGGAATAGGCTATAATCCAATTAATGTACATATCACACTTTCCCAAAGTGACTATTATAGTTAGTTAGAGGATGATTCTTTAAACAATAAAATATTTTCCATTCTTAGCCACTTCAAATTACTTGCCCTCACTAATTTTTACACTAGGCCTCACATATACATGATTAATAAAGTGGAACCAACATGAAACATATTTACTTGATCATTTCCAAAATGATGAGGCAATTTCATAACTATGTAGAACACAGGACCACATTCTAGTATGGGATCATAAGAAAGGGTTTTCTATTTAGCTATATAATTTTTCATACTTTAGGGAACAACAATCCCATCAACACATCAATTCATCACCAACTTAAAATTAAGAAGACCTAGAGGAAGAATTCAATATTCATGTACCACCCCCAAAGTATAAATAAGAGTCAACTCTCCTAGTTGAGGATACTATTTATATAAACATTGGATCAGAGGAAGACCCCAAGATCATCAAACTTGACATCTCCCTTACTCAAGAAGAAATATAAATACTCACACTTTTGATTCAGTAATTTTCTAATGTATTTACATGGTCTTATGTGAATATTCTATGGCTTGATCTATCAATTATAATGCATCATTTTTTTGTACATCCATATGCCAAACCCAACAAAAAGACTTCTTAAGATGCATCCCAAAATATCACTATTAGTGAAATAAGAATTGAAGAAACAAGTAGAGGTTAGTTTCATATGCCATATCCACTATTCAAATTGGATATCCAAGATCATACCTATATCTAAAGAGTTAAAGTGAATCAGAGTCTATACATATTTTCATGATATCAATAAAACATGTCCAAATTATAATTTTACATTTCCCAATATCGACATGATCATGGATTCTACTGTAAGTCATAAAATGTTGACTTTAATGGATAGTTTTTCAATGTATAACCAAATCAAAATAGATACTGAATACCAACACAAAATAAAATTAACAACAACATGGGGAATCTTTTACTATCAAGTGATTCCTTTTGGTCTAAATAATGTTAGATATATATACCAAAGGGTAATAACTATCATATTTCATGATATCTTTAAGATATTATGGAGGACTATGTTGATGACATGAAAATGTTAGAGGTATAATCACCAATGGGGGGGGTGAATAAGTGATGCAATATAATCCAATCTCAATTCCAATCCTTTCAAACCCTTAATCAATCACCATAAGCATTCATAGAACATAAAAGTCATTAATAATAATGAACAAGAGAACAATCTAAGATTACATACATAACACATGAATTCATATGGGAAACCCTCATGGGGGATAAAATCAAATCTCAAGCCTAAAAACACATATAATAATTGTCCCATAAGAGTATCACAAACATGAGACCTTTAGTGAAGCACCCACTACACAAGGAGCATCATCCCCTAAGGATGGATAAGAACCTCTTGCCCTATATGTTGATCACCCATAACAACAACTATGAAATAAGCATCTCCTAATCTTTGATTGCCTACCAATCTAATGGAGATATAATGAATAACACCTCTCTTTAACCCTTCACAATCTCTCAATATTGCACACATAAGAAATGCATCCAAAACACCCTTTAGGATCACTCTAGACCGCTTTGCTCATTCTCAATCTACAAACCTACAAGTACATTGTTATGACATCAAAATTATGACCTATAGGTCATACACAAAATCCTTAATCTGATCTAATCTTCAATCTATCCACTAGGCACACTCACTCTCCTCTTTCTTCTGAATCTTAACTATTTCCCCTTTACACTCACTCAATCAACCCTTTAGGCATTCTCACTCAAATAGCTTCTTTTAGACTCATTAGGTCTATTGACATATGTATTCACCTATATCACCTTATCATAAAAAAATACTCATATCTCCTTCTACCTCTTATGGTCCTTAGTGACCTACTACATCTCCTCAAATGATCTCTTTCATTCTATTGAATCCCCAATTATCTAACAAACCAAACAAGCCAATTTGGCCTTCTCTTTATACCACACACTCACTCAAACAACTCTCCCTATTAGCCAAAGCACATTATATAATTGAAACAACACAAAAATATCAATTATAACATGTTAAATATCCCCAATAACCCCTCATATGTTAACCATATCATCCATGGTTCACCCTTTAGTAGCTATACCTTTTAATTAGGCCTTAGTAGCCCTTATAGATCTCATAGAGACCTATTTACCCATTTATCAATTCAATAAGAAAATTAGGAATAAAATACAAATTAAAAATGCATAATTCCACTCTAAATAACCCCTATGACACACTCAAGTTATTACTTCCATCACTATACTCTTCTACATATGCACAATCTACTCAAACATTAGTCTTGTACACAAGAACACCGTGAACAAACAAATAGTCAACTTATAGGCATTTTTTCATACTAAATATGGATTGGTAAAACCTATAAAATCCATTTATAATTTACTCATGTATTATAAAAAACTCTCTAATATTTAATTCACCTTAAGACATACAAACACCATCAATAAAATCTCAAACATCCATCTTAGGTCACTTGTAGAAGATAGTCAAACCCTCAGTCAACTTTGGAACTCAATAAATAAAATTCTAAAAACATTCAAACCTTATGAAAAACTTAAATGGATATACCTTAGATTAATTTATAACTTTTATTTTTATACCACCTTCAAATTCATCTCCATCAAAATATATAAATAAAACAATGAGCACTAGTTTTCCTTTGTAAATTTGAAAATTCAAATTCCAACTATCATTTTCAATGCAAAATATTCAGACACATGTTTTCATCTTGTTACCCATATAAAATTTATAAAATTTCCTCTTTTTTTCTCCTCAATATTTCCCTAGCCTTGAATTTCAATGTTGGCTATTGATCTTTGATCTAGGCTTCTGAGATTGTGATACTTGGTAGCCCCATGTGCCTTCTATGTACCTTTATGTTAGTATCTATTCAATTAATGATCTTACACCACTTGGTATCCCCATGTAAAATATGAGATTATTTAATTATTGTATCATTTTTTATCATTTATATCCATATTCATGGTTGAACATTCACCATCGATCTTCTATTTGTATGATGAAGCACTCACCATTGATCTGTTGTCAATTCACCATGATTGTGACACATGGCACCATCACATTCAATCTCAAGATACTTTGACCTATTGAATTTTTTATTGTTTTTATTTCTCCATATTATAAATGGAATAATTTTTTTTAGATACCTAATCTGATAGAGTGAGGTTTTGACACTTGCAAACCCTGTTTAATGGTCACTTGATATTGTAAATTTGGCTAAGTATGGAAACTAGTGAAATCCTCCTAGGAGACCAACTTTGCACTACCATAACATCTGATACAAACCATATAATGACCTAAAATTTGGAAAATAATATCTTGAAATAAAAATTATTATACCCATGTAACCGAATCCTTCTCACACTACCACATGTGTGAATGTTGATGTCATCAATTTGATCACTTAGTTTGATTTACCAAGATTACTAGGAGAACCTAAACACTCATATGATTATTTTTATGGGTTAATTTCAATTATTAAATCACTAAAAATACTCATAACAACCCATAAGGTATTTTAAATATGACCACACCATTAATAACATCCATCAATTACCTCACTAGGTTAAGCATTGAAGAACTATGCAAGAACACTAAATCACATTGAAGCAACCTTTGCCATTGTCACACACATGACACCTCATCAAAATCCTTAACCACCTTGGGGATATAATTGAAAAATTTCCAAAAAATTCCCCATTTTTCATTGATGTCAACACCAATCATAAAACTTATGCTCAAAGTCTTTTTCTCTCTTCAATCACTTTATCCCCCTCTTACATAATGAGAAACTAGGCACCAACTGATCCTAAGGACCTGAAAATACTTTAAAGACAAAAAAAAAGGAAAGGACCACCTCTAAAAGATGATAAAAACTTCCCCTAACACTATGCCTACCTCTTCTTACCTTTAAATTCTCAAGTATGCTTCATAACTACACTCTTCTTTGATCATCCTCTGCTTTATGAAGATAAAACATACAAGAACACTAGAAACTACTTGAACTCACCTTGAAATCACTAATAGGGACTCTCCCTAAGTCATTTGAGCTTAGGCACCCCTTGAGCACCTTCAAACCATGATAAACCATGATGAAACAACATAATTATCTTCATACCTTCTCTCTCAAGCCACCTCCATGACCACCAATAGATAATCAAACCAATCTTCAAATAGGAAAGATGCATAAAATCAACCAAAAAACTCATTCAGGGACAATTATACCTTTGTCATTTTGACAAAATGACCAAAAACACTCTTCTCTTAACTAGCCCTACCTAGAGTCCCAGTATCCCTACTTAAACTTTGTAACACCTATATCACATTGTGTAGACACATTCAATAATTAAAATTGAATATTTTAAGTACACTCCTTTTAGCCATCAAGCTTTCCAAAAATCATCATCCAAATTTGCCTCTGCATCATAGCTCCATCATAGACCTACTTGCCAATTAGCCCTCCATTTTCAAAAATCCTCATCCATGGAAGACACCACACACTTTTAGATTGATTTGAAGCACTTTTTATTAACCCATTTAGATATTTCAACATGTTACATAGCCTCATAGCTCAAATACTTATGGAAGACAACTTACCATCATGAGCAAAAACACTAGATTTACAAGATAAACTTAGTCAACATACCATCTTCCAGTCAATTCCCACATCTTAAACTTCCCTCATACTTAGAAGTCATTGATACACACTTTTAGACCAAATTTTTAAGTCATACTACTTTAGAAACCAATAAATCCTTGAAATGAATTTTGATCTACAATCCTTCATGAAAGAACTAGGAAATTTGAGAGCACTCAAAATTCTTCAAAAGACACATAAAAGATCTTCAAGACTTGAAACCACCTATAAAACACTATAACAAGTTCAACATAGCTTTCTATGTAAATAAAACATATTAACAACTCACCATCCTTGATTAGACACCTAAAAACCTCCATACTCTATCTTTAGGACCAAATTCCTTGAAACAATAAGAGCACACATGCTTGCTTATCCAAATTAAATATGTCTCCCAAGAAGTAAGAGATAGAGACACCCTAACCCATAATGTCCTAGAATAATGTGAAACTAGGAGTTATCCACATCTCCTCTATTACTTCCTTAATCCTCTTGTAGCTATAGGATTGATTGTTTTTCTTCTTATTGGGCTTAAGAGAAATAACTTACTCATCCACTAAAACATTCTCATTCTCTTCTAATATTGAATTGACAACACATGGATACAACATAAATTCATGACATATCTTTTCAATTGAAGAAAGAACCTAATCATTAGGCATTGACAACTGATGTTCTTGGCATGAAACTTGTTCAAAAATATTAGTATTTTCACTTGGATCTATACACACCTCATAACTAGCCTCAAATAGTACTTTGGTCTTCTCCTTGAGCTTGGTCTCTTCATTCACAACATGATTAGATAATGTGAGATCTTGGAACTCTTAAACCTCTATATCATTCTCAACCACAAAAAATAGACCAGTTGGAATTGTAGACTCACCATGACTCACACTTTCCACTTTTGTTTTCCATGAATTAACTAGCCTACTTACTTTCACTCTAGGAGCCCGAAAGTACTTATTTTGAATTGATAACCTTTTCTTATAGAACCTATCAATGTGACCAATCTTTTCATAGTTGTAACAAACCAATCTTCATGAAGGAAACTCAACTTGCTTTAAATTATTTGTAAATTTTTTTACAAAGTATCCCACATCATGATAGTTGAATCAATCAACCTTTCTCACACCACTTGATTTATGAATCCACTCATTCTTAGTAGGTATTCTACACTCTCTAGCCTTATGACCAAATTGATTGTAAGTGTAATAATAACCATTGAATTTGGCATACCTCATGGAATTTGGTTGTCTAATATAATTTTTTTTCATTCTACCATCATATTCATTCCATGAATAATTATTGACCTTTATGGTTTGATTATCCTTGTTCACATTAGTCTTCACCTTGTCTTGAGTTGCAATCTTTTGTTTTGTATTATAACCAAGTCCAATTTTATCACTATCATGCTTTTGACTATTTATAATGTTGTCTACATCATTTGAGATCTTTTCAAACTTCAAAAATGACTTTAACTTACTATATGTCTTCTCTAACTCATATTTCAATGACTCAATTTCAATTTCCAATACCTTGAACACTCATCTTCTTTAGATTTCAAGCTTGTAGATAGGATTTCCAATTGACAACTGAGATGCTTGACTATACCTTCATACTCTTTGGAGTCTTCATCAATTATTTCCTCATACACAATGAATTTATCCTCATAGTCCTTCATTAGTGACATCATCTTCTTGGTATTCTTCTTATCAATATTTAGATCTTCAAGGGCATTCATCAACTTAGTCTCACAGTCGACCTCATATTTATCATCATCTAGATCATCACCAAACCATGTAAAATCTTCTTGATGTAAGCAAATTCCTTCCTAAACCATGAGAGGACTTAATCTTCAATAAAAACCATCATCTTTATTATTAAACTCAAAATCATTGTCTTCACTCTCATCTGATGAGCTATAATCTTCATTGGTGTATAGACTCTTCTTGTCCTTGAAAGACTTCTTTTCATTATACCTTTTGAATCCTTTCTTGTTCTTATCATACCTAAATATATTATTTTCTTCATCTTTACCTTCACCATGCTCTTCATAATCATATTCTTATGCCTATGAGGGAAGCTATTGGCAATGTGTCCTACCTCTCCAAAATTGAACCATTTGAAGGGTAGTTTACCCTTATACTTGCCTAAACCTATTTTCAATTTCCTTGTAAACAAATAAATTTGTTCATCATCATAAATATCAAATATTTATTCCTCCTTGAGTATCTTACCTTATAACTTCTTCTTTGGCTTCTTTTTTACTTTAAATTCATCTTATTTATTTGGTGGTTTATCTTCATTGAGTCTCATCTCATAGGCTATCAGAATACCATTCATTTCATCCATCTTCATCTTTATGAGATCATGACACTCTTCTATGGTAGAAAACTTTGAATAAAATTTGAGGGTAAGAGACCTTAATACCTTTTGAACAATAGTAGCTTATTCAAGCTCCTCTCTAAGACCTCTGATGATGTTCACAATCTCATCAACTCTCTACAGATATGATGTCACTAAATCCTCTTCCTTCATCTTAAGAATCTCAAATTGTCTTTGGTGAATCTACAATTTACCCAACTTGACCTTTGAATCCCCTTTATAAATGATTTGAGATTTGTCCCATATCTCTTTGGTAGATTTATTATGGATTACCTTGGTGAACTGAATATTTGAAACACGATAAGTGACTTAATTCATTACCTTATAATTTCTCTCACACAACTTCTTATTTACAACACTATTTGGAAGATTAAGAGGTGAGGAATAACCATCCAAAATAGATTACCAAATGTCAAACCTTAATGACATGATGTAGGTCTTCATGTTCACACTCTAAAAATAATAATTGGACCCATTTAACATTAGTGCTTGTTTAGTGGAAAATCCTCCTTATATTTGATGACTACCCACATTGTACCTTGGATTGCCTTCAAGCTATCAAACCTTCACCAAAGGACCTAATATAATATGAATTATTATAAGTATAATCATTGATAGGGTAGATGAATTAGTGATTCAATATAATCCAATTTCAATTCCAATCCTTTCCCTTAAGCAATCACCACAAGCATTAATATAATATACAAGTCATTCATAACAATGAACAAGAGAACAATGCAAGATTACACACATAATACATGAATTTATTTGGGAAACCCTCATGGGGTATAAAACCCACTATCAAACCTAAAAACACATGGAGTAATTATCCTATAATATGATCACAAACATGAAACCTTTAGTGAAACATGAACTTGACAAGGAGCACCAGCCCCTAAGGATGGACAAACACATCTTGCCCTAGATGTTGAGAACCCATAACAACACCTATGAAACAAACATCTCTTTATTTCTGATTTCCTACCAATATAATGGAGATATAATGAATAAAACCTCTCTTTAACCCTTCACACTCTCTCAATATTTCACACACAAGTAATGCATCCAAAATAACCTTTTGGATCACTCTAGACCTCTTTGCTCATATTTAATTTACAAACCTACAAGTGCACTATTATGACATAATAATTATGACCTATAGGTCATACACACAATCTTTAATATAATATACTCTTTATTCCATCCACTAGGCACACTCAATCTCCTCATTCCTTTGCATCTTAACTCTTTGACCTTTACACTCACTCAATCAACCCTTTAGGCATT
Source organism: Torreya grandis (assembly GCA_037957365.1). Classification (NCBI taxonomy): domain Eukaryota; kingdom Viridiplantae; phylum Streptophyta; class Pinopsida; order Cupressales; family Taxaceae; genus Torreya; species Torreya grandis. Next base: position 2,532 of record JARHVA010004761.1, on the reverse strand, counting down.
CTCACTCAAATAGCATTTTTTAGACTCATTAGGTCTATTGACATATGTATTCATCTATAACACCTTATCATACAAACATACTCATATCTCATTCTACCTTTAATTTCCTCAATTACTTAATATATCTCCTCAAATGAGATCTTTCCTTTGTTTGAATCTCTAATTATCTAACAAACCAAACAAGCCAATTTGGCCTTCTCTATATACCACACACTAAACAACTCTCCTTGTCAAGAAAATTACATTACATATCTGAACTAACACATAAATATAAATTAGAAAAAACTAAATATCCCAACTAACCCCTCATAGGTTGACAATAACATCTATGAGTCACCCTTTGGCAACTACACCTTTCAATTAGGCCTTAGTAGACCTTATAGATTTCATGGAGACCTATTCACCCCTTTAGCACTTAACCAAGAAAATTAGGAAAAAAATAACATTTAAATAAACATAAGTCTACTCCACATAACCCCTAAGACACCATCAAGTGATTACATCCATGACTACACTCTTCAGTATATGCACAATCTACTCAAACATTAGTCTTGTATACAAGAACACCATGAACAAATAAACAATCAAATTCTAGGCATTTATTCATACTAAATATGGATTTATCAATCCTATAAAATCCATGTATATGGTCTTGATGGGTTATATAACACTCTCCAATATTGAATTCACCTTAAAGCATAAAAACACCATCAATAAAATCTTTAACATCCATCTCAGGTCACTTGCAGAAGATAGTCAAACCTTTAGTCAACTTTGGAGATAACAACTAAAAATGTATGAATATTCAAAACTTATAAAAAACTTATATGTATATCCCTTCGATTCCTTTACAACTTAAATTTTTATACAAATTTCAAATTCATCTCCCATCAAAAGATATAAACAAAATAATGAGCATTGGTTTTCCTTTATAAATTTGAAAATTCAAATTGCAACTATCATTTTTAATGCAAAATATTCAAACACATGTATTAATCTTGTTCCCCTAAAAAATTTATCAAATTCACTCTATATATATCCCAGGGGTTATCCTATCCTTAAATTTTAATGGTGACCATTTATCTTTGATTTGGGATTCTGACATTGTGACACTAGGTAGTCCCATGTGCCTTCTATGTGCCCCCTATCAGTCTCTATTTAGTTAATGCTCTTACACTAATTGGAATCCCCACATGTAATCTAAGATTATTGACTTATTGAATTGATTCATACTACTTACATCCATCTTCATGGTTAAATTCATGCCATCAATCTTTGATTTGTATGATCAAATACTCACCATTGATCTGCCACCAATTCACCATGATTGTGACACATGGCACCCTTTAATTCAATCTAAGTATCCTTTGAATATTGAATTTATACTTGAAATTATATATACATATCAATGTTTAAAATATTTCAATTATATATTTTATATGATTGAGTGATATTTTAACACTTGGTAGCTTTATATAATGGTCACTTGATATTCCAAATTTGGCTAAGTATGGAAACTAGTGAAATCTTATTAAGAGACCAAGTTTGCATTGCCATAAATTTTGCTACACACCATCTCATGACCTGAAAATTTTAACATAAAATCTTGGAAAAAAAATAATTAGACCCATGTAACTAACTCCTTCTGATACTACCACATATGTGAATTCTAATGTCATCAATTTACTCACTTAGCCTAATTTAACAAGATGACTAGGAAAACTTAGACATTCATATGACTATTCTAATGAATTACTTTCACTTCTAAAATCAATCCAAACACTCATAACATCCCATAGGGTATATAAAATATGAACACACCATAAATAACATCCATAAAATACATCACTAAGTCAAACACTAATAACCAAGCAAGAACACTAAATCACATTGAAGCAAACTTGTCATTTTCATTCTAACATGCATGACACCTCATCAACATCCTCGGCCACTATGGAGACATCATTGGAAACTCTCTAACATAAAAATAAAAATATAGAGAATAACATCCTAAAGTAATATATTAATTAAATCTTGCACCCTAGAGGAGGGTGTTTAATCCTCCTCCATATTTGGGAAACATGGGAACACTTCTAGGTATGTGGGTTTACCTATAGGTAGAAGTAGACCTCTAGGATTAAGGGCTGGCTCCCTGAAAATATCTTGAAATGATTATCACCTAAATAAATAGTTTATTATGGTGAAAATAGTTATAAATTTATTTAATTAAAACTAATTTATGTGGATGACACACCAATATTATTTCCATATGACCATCATACTTCTTTCTCTAAGAAACAAGGCATACAAACTAGCTTCTAAGTCCTAGAAGGTTCTAGCATCAATATTTCAATATAGAAGTGATATGCATTAAAAAACACAAGGTAAATGAAATATATGGAATATTACAGACTCTAAGAATAGTTGTACACTTCAAAGGATCCTAACACACTTGACTACACTATATATGACCTATTAGAATAGGAACATTGCATAAACATGAAAGAATAAGGAAAGCAAGGATAGAATATT
>JARHVA010004760.1:1437500-1443992 GCA_037957365.1 Torreya grandis | reverse complement strand
TAGTGGTGGTAAAATATAAAATCATGGAATGGAATAGACCCTATAAAAATTAGATAGATTCAAATTTGGAAATATGTGAATCAATAACTTCACTTATAGGAGGAAACAAATCAAGCAACCTTAAAAAAAATATATATATATCACAATATGAAGGAAGATATAACATTAAATGGGTAAGGAGCATGGAATTAGGTAATGCACATTAAAAAAATATATTATGAACAAATGGATTTCTATCAGATTTTAACAAAAATATTAATAAACATCTAATTAATCCAAAAACAAAAGTAAAACAGTAAATGATACTTGATTAATTGTTTGAAATGATAAAAAATAAAATAAATAGGGTTTATAAATGTAATTTAATAATAAATATATGTAGAGATAGTCCTTGAAATATGATAGTGGAGATAAGGATTTTGTGTCAAGATAACAAGAAACTTAAAAATGTGTATTAGATATAGGATCTTATAAAAATAGTCAAAATAAATTTGTGGGGCTCTAAAAAGTCATAGTGATTACATTTATATGACATCTTAGGTATGCAAAAAAAAACTTAACAAATATATTCTTCATAATGAAGTCTCTAAAAAAAATTTAAGTCTTAGAAACATCCTTACAATCATTGATAAAATGTATGTATCTTCCTTTTCTCCATAATTTGGAAACTATATATGAAAATAATGAGAAACAACATATGATTTGAGATCTATGTTAAAATAAGGAATAATTAATATTCTTTGATATTTTTCATGACCCTTAAAAGTGTGTAATAGTGTAAGAAACACTCAAGTAATTAACATAATTCATCAACCAATAGGAAAATGAGGGAAATGCAATTTGTTAATAATATGAGATTCAAAGCTACAATTAAATATCTCTAAATGTTTGTAAATGATCAATAGACTTCAATGAAAAATGAATGTTGTTTTTTTGAATTTCCTTTCAATGAAAATTATATGCCTAAATTCAATAATGTAATTTTGTATTTAAAGACAACTTGAACTGAAATTTAGACTTTATTAATGCACAAACTAACATTATAATAATAACAAAGTGAAAATTAAAGGACAAGGTATGCATCTACATGAGTTGAATGGACCACAACACATGCCTTGAATAAAATTATATAGTATAGTTATCATATACTTACAATTATATACTATAGTCTTGGAAATATGAAGATCATACAATACATCCCTATAAAAGATTAAAGAAAATGAAGAAGGAAAAACGAGAGAGAAATAAAGAATTGGGCGATGTGAGTAATAGGGACAATGATCACCAAAGGTCATCGATTACATAGATAATATGAATTCTAAACCAATAATTGATAACTCCACAAACATCTTAGAAAATTACAAATGTATGACTAATAAATGCCTATGGGCCATTTTAAAGTGTATACTATATTAACACTTTTTCAAAAATAATATTTCAAATATATCAATTAGGAATACGTACAAAACAAGAGTAATGATGTCACTTTAGTACCAACTATCAAGAATAATATTGAGATTTATATGTTAAAAAGTATTTTTTTTTTAAAAAAATTGGTGAGAACATAGACAAGTCAAGTCTAGAGATGTGTAAACCTTGAAACAACCTCATTTATATCTCTATGATACTATAAAATCTCCCACTTAGTTTAAAATTGATTTTATATATGTATAGTTTATTTTGATTTAGTTTTTCGGTATTGCTAGAAATCCTAGGGAGAGGCAGGATGCTTCTTCAAGATCTTTTTAAACTCATTAATTATGCATTTCAAAGAGAAATTTCATAATGCAAACTTATCAAAAAACTAATTTACTTATAACTAAATATTTTTTTAATCAAAACCATTCATAAAATTTATAATGTTTTCATGATTATTCTAGATACATTTAAGAACTATATGAAATAATATAAATATAGTTTATGTATTATAAAAGATTTGAAAATTTGAAATAATGAGTTTTTTTACAAGACATTTAGCTATTAATTAAGATAATAATTTATACCCTTACATATTTAAATGTTATGTAAAAATATAATGAAAAAAATATACGCCCCTAATAAGTGCTTGCTCTAAATATCTACCTCTTAAAATTAGATTAAAATTATCATTTTTCATCAGTCAATAGAATATGAAAATTCTAAGATAAAACCATTAATTATATTCATGATATTTTTAATAATTTATAATATGGGTGTACTCCATTGATGTATGTGCATTAGTGAACCCCATGTCATGAATTATTTCTATTTATTGGGTATTATGATCAATTCTCACATTGTGTGTCTGAATGAGAGGCATTGTAGCTCATTTCTCAATGTCTTTTCTCATGTAATTATGTACGTGATATTTGAAAAGTAATTATAGACACTATATATGAACTATATAGCACCTTAGTCTTGTACATTTAGAAAATACCTATCATGGTTGTATCATTCATTTCTAAGATTTTCTTATTGCTAAAAGTCTTGCATCCACTATTTTTGAGTGCTAAATTACTTATCTCTTCATCTGATCATATGCTATTATGATGACCAAACCTTATATGATGTGAAAAATGATCTAAACTTAATAAGCATCTTTATCTTCCAACTAAGTGTTCAATGCCCAAAATTAATCTAATTTTAAAATGTAATGTATCCTTATGGTTGGGTTGAGTGTTTAAGTGAGATATATTTTTTCAAATAATTGGTATCTATAAAAGATTGATCCTAATTCATAACTCACCTAGAAAATATATACCTCTCACATTTATATCATCAAACGAATTATCAATCAAGAATTTGAGTGAGAAATTCTACCCTATTCATTCATATTTCCATATCAATCATAAGCATAACCTATATGTAGGTCTAAAGTACTGAAGGATAATTCCATGAGCCATATTTACCAATTTACAAGTTAGGTCATAGTATGTTATTTCTTATCACATATTGTAACCTTGTACACACACAAGACAACATGTTGAGGTGAACTACATAAGTTTGAGTCCCTTTGTTAGAGTATTCGCTATGTAGGTAGTGCCAATTGATGGAAGGGTTATTGGGGTAACTCAACACCATGAGCCCACTAACCCATTTTTATCATAGTCACCCTAATGGTGAAGAATATATATTTTTGAACATTTTACAAAGAGAAAAAGCCCTTGAAATATATCTATATAATAAGAAAGGTGATATAAAACCTTGAAGGCTACAATTAGTCAAATTGAGATCTAGATAGTATTTTTTTACTAGACACCTGTGTCACAATGAGATAACTATGTCAATACAACTATATATATTCGATGAAAGTGTTTGAGGCCATAGAATATACCATTTTATTATTTATGATTTCTCTACTATCCTAATCTAGTCCACTTCTATCTTATTTCATCCTGATCCACATCCACATAATAAAATAGCCAATTAATCTTATTTATAATTTATTGTAATGTAAAGAAATAACTACTTTCTATTTTTGGCATATCTCAATATTTAGATTTATATTTTTTTTTTGAGTTTGAAAATTAATTTCACTACTATAGATATGTTCATCACCCTATTTATTAATCATTTCTATATTATTAACCCTATATACCCTTGTATCATCAAATTTAGGGTTAAATGTTTGGTGAACCTTTCTATTTATGCAAATCCTACCTTACCCTAGGGTATTTAACCTTCAAACATTTTATTTTATTTCCTTTTCCCATATTTACTCTATTATTTTTATGCAACCTATGTGTATATCTAAATTAGCTGGTGTTTTTATCAAACACTTAGAACTTCCTCATTTTTGACCTAAGATGGCTCAAACCAATGAAGTAACAAATATTATGCCTGATTAAAATTTTAATAATTAAACTTAGCAAAATAGTGATGAAGTTATCATAGAAGATGATTATGATCTTGAAAATAACGAAAATAATAAATATGAAAAAATAGAATAAGAACAAGTACAATCTCTTGATATATTTTGAGGACATATTCAAAAAGGCACAAAATATCTTGATGAGATTTTCATAACCATATTAGAAACAAAAAAATGATAAATCATAAATGAAAAACCACATGCATATATTGATCATACTATTAGATATCTAGGACATCACCATACCAATACCCTCCCCTTGATCACATAAACGATTCATACTTATAATGGGGGCATGGGTTACATGTTTACACCATTATTCCCTAAAATAAATCATATTATTTATATATCCTTCATGGGAAACATTGGCTCTTAAACCCAATGACCAATTTCAATGCCTATATCATATCAAACTATGGGTACATTTCCTTTGGTGAATTATCAAAATTCAAACCTTAGTGATCAAAATGTTCAATAACTTATCCAAACTATACAAAAATTTCAAGATAATTTTTCAAATATTGAAAAAAAAAACTCTTTGAATTTATCTTATTGTATTGATTATCAACAGGTGTTGCATAACCCTCTTACAAATAAAATATCTTTGTACCCCTTCCCAACTAGAGTTTTTGCACCTAAGTTCACATTTTATGATGTCAAGGGTGATCCTAAACAACATCTTTGATATTTCTATGTGGAATGCATTGATTATACCTCCAATGATAAAATTTTCACTAAATTATTTCTTAGGACTCTCGACGTGATTCCATGATTTATCAATCCAATTAGTGAAATCATTCAAACCTCTTGCACATCATTTTTTGGCACATTTTTATATCAATATCACCAAAAAGGTTTATTGTGCCCAAATTAAAAAGATCAAAAAAGGAATCAATGAACCTATAAATGAATATGTCTAAGGTATAAGATAATGCTATATAAAATGACCCATTCAATGACATATAAATATATTAAATAAAAAATTGCTTGCCCCATTACATGAGTTCACTTTTTTCAAAAAGTTAAAATAATTTGATTAGTTGTGCCATATTATTTGTGATGGTGAAATAAAAATTATTTAATTAAACTAAATTATGTATTTAGTAAACACACCAAATACATCCAATACTACTTTTACTATCAAACCAAATTACAAGGTGAGAATTATAAAATCTAGAAAAGAAACAACTAATATGATTAACGTAGTGATAAAGAAACCTAATCTACTTGTCTTATCCAATGCGCCAAGGAAATAATTTTCATGCTTGAATGAGTCTCTGACTTAGTTATAAATATTTTAGAGTGTCACCTCATATTTCTCCCTCATCGAACTCTAATTTCAAATTATTTGGCATATACCTAAAGGATACAATGCAAATGCTTATTGTGAATATCACCACGACCCTAAAAATTCTATGAATAATTTCTATACCTTGAAGAATAATATACAATACCTCATAGATGACCAAAAAAATACATTTTATGATCCTCAAAATTAATTAGGTTCACAACCTAGTGATCACCAAAATCAAAAGATATGTAACAATCTTTTGTAAAACCATTCTAATGAGGATCCAAAAGTGCAAATGACATATAATGCACATCCTCCTTCATCACATTATGGTCACCCATTAGATCAAATTTTTGGTACTTAAACATGGCATACACCTCCCATGGATTATATTCCTTATATTATTTTGATGATAATGAGATTATAGATGATGACTCGGGTCTTCGTTCATTATTCATTCAAGCATACTTTGATCACTACCCTATATATATTTTTATGATTGATAATGGTTATAGAAAGAATGTTTACACCATGAAATTATTTACTAATTTGGGTTATACACATGATGATTTACACCCTTAGATGAAATTAGTTAGAACATTCAATGGAAAATCAAATCATGTTCTTAGTTAGATTGACTTACCGTTACAAGTTGGTCTGGCACATATGGTTACTACCTTTTTAGTTATAGATTAAACATGAGTCTTTGATAATTTTTTGTGATGACATTAGATACATACACTCTAAATATTAGCCTCTAAAATGAATGCGTGTGTTAAATAAATTAATGTCAATAGGGTAATTATGGTTTACATAATTCAATATCAACATCTAATTTAACAATAAAAGTTTCTACCTAGGCAATTAATAATGAAACATACCAAGGTTGATCCTCCACTAAAGGTTAGGAGACATGAAATCCCCTTTCCTAGGTTGGTAATAATTGATAGCCCATTACATTAGAGATACATAGTGGGTTTCATGGAATTCTCATCTATTACTACCCAACATATTTAGTTAGCGAGAGAATCTAAACATGTCCATATTTTTTCTATTCCAAAGAAACCACTGATCCCTTAATGGTGGGTTGCATAAACCCCCATCCCTTCTATTTTTTCCTAATTATGATAGAGTCTTTTTATACATACATGTTGAGCATAACAAATCCTAAAGTGATAAATATTACACCTATGCATTCTCCTTGACATTACCACCATTTTGTTATCCCAGGTTCCCAGTGGGGAGATATTTATGAGCATCACTTGGATGAGATCATAGGATAGTACTTTATTTTCAAATATTTCCCAAGATAGAAAAACAAAAGTTTATAAATCAAAAGAATATTTAGTAT
>JARHVA010004760.1:1332500-1432500 GCA_037957365.1 Torreya grandis | reverse complement strand
CAGTGTCAGTGGGTCCCCAAAAGATCAATCGAGTGAATTTAATCATGCATCAAGATTGATGGAACAAGATGAGTTAAAAGGGTCATAAGATCTTGATGATGAATACAAAGAGGACAAGTGTCAAAATTTAGTGGGTCTTAGTAGAATATTAACTCACATAAATTTGTACATCCATATCTAATGGTGTGAGTAGATTCAATAAATCAACATATCTATGGGGCTAATAAGCACATAGATAGTTAGGCATAAGGTAAATGATCTGAGTTGGCAGTCGATAGAAAATAAACAAAAGTGAACTTGAGAAATTTTCAATGAAAGTTAATGAATCTATTTTGGTCTTAGGTAAATCAAATTACAATGAGCCAAGCTCGAAGGCAACCCAGGGTTGAACTAGGGTCACATTTTAGAGACCAAGCATTATCATTTGAGCTCCATGGAGATAGGATATGTCTTTTTAGACCTATTTCAATCAAATATCCACATTTTGTTTTCAAAGTAAGATTAGGTATTGAGCCATAGGAAAACTAATACATGACAATGGTTTTTAATCCATAGTGAATCTATATTAAATATAGAATATAATAGAATATCTTATCTTCCATAAGGGTCATTCCCTCAAAAAGTAAGTATCTCTGACCACTTGAAATAGACCAAGCAAGACTCTGTTAGTTTCAAGTCATTAAGCATTGGTCCTCATTAGTAGATCAGGTGAAAATGGCATGAAATCCCAAGATGAAGACTTGGTGATTAAATAAGGATCATGAAGGATTAAATTCTTTTACAAAGCCTTTGAAATTGTGTCTTCTTGATAAGATCATGACTCAACATATTCAAGAATGATAATCCATCAAGAGAAGTTGGCCCTCATTCAATGTTTTCTATCTACTCAGTTCCTTGTCTCTCTCATCCCCTTTTTCTATAAATATAGGATTTTAATCCTTGAAAATAGCTTGGTAATACCTCTCTTGGGCATGAATAGACTATACCCAAATTTGATCTTTGTAAGCTCTTGAGATAAATAAAAGACTCCTTTCATATTTTATTATTTTGGTTTAGTGTGTTAATGTCATATTTATTTGCATCTATGGTAGAAACATCTCCCTTGTCAAATCTTGAATCTCACCTAGCTATGAGTTTATCTTGTTGTGTAGGTCATGTTTAGTGTTTAATGTCATTTGATTGAATTTAGCAAGTGGATACATTAAATGGTTATTGCCATAAATCAGACCTCTCCATCACTTCCCTTAGGATTTTTATCATTTGGTGAAACTCTGCATGAAATACTAATGCATAAACAACCATTAGGAGTTGTAGATCTGATCCTATTAATGTTTTTTAAAAGTTTAGATAGAGTGGATGAATAATCAAATTACTAGTGCATCACCTCCTTTACATGTTTTTTATGCATTATTACCCTTTTTTCTCTCCCTTTTCCTAGTCAAATTTTATTTTAGGTGATATATCCAAAAGGAAGTTAGCCTTCTCTAGAGGTATAACCCTATGATAGGTAACCCATAGCCTAGGGTCAGTCCATATTACACTAGATTTGAGCAGAGGACCTAAAAAATCCCCTTCTTAGATAGGTGAAAATATAGAACACCAATAGTTTTGGCATTTCTGATGGGACATTAGAGCTGGTCTTGGTTAAAAATTGTAGTGTAGTAGTGTTCTTCATGAAGAATTTGGTGATTCTAAGCTCAAGAAATTACTTTTAACAATCCAAGTAGTTTCCAAGTAGGTCTATTTCATTGCACTATAATTATGTTATTTTCATGGCTATGTATGAATAAAATCCCTATGTTATACCTCCCTATCATCACTATGATGAATCATAACATCCCTATCATGATCCATATGACCTTGTTATGAGCCTAATTAGACTTATCAAGAGTTTTATCAAAGCCATGATGAGCCTTATCAAGTTTCCCATGATCCTTATGATCAAGAGCATGACTCTTACCTTCTTTATGAACTATATCAATCTCAAGACCAGATTTCACCTTTCCCATATGGATATGATATTACATGTGAGTAGCCTTGTCTCCAAGAAAGGATGGATGAAATAGGGCTCAAAGTAGTAGCATATGCAAGAAAAGTTTGCTAAAATTGTCTGTATGAGGAAGTGAATGGTTTGCTTCTAAATGTATCCAATGATCTAGAGGAAATGAATGGATTGTACAATTTTGTATTAGAGAATATGGAGGCTTGGGAAAGGTAAAACAGTGAGTTGAACCAGTTATCTCAAGAACCATATTATATCTCTTACTTGTCTTTTTGTGTTCCTTATTCTCATGAAGTTCTTAAGCATGCCAATGTGAGCCAATGACACTTCCTAGTTGAAGTCAAGAGCCTATTTAAGATCCCATTCATGATCCTATTTGGGAGACTAAAATTTATTATATTTCCCATTTTTCACCACTCATCCCTCAAGTTCAAGTTGCCCATGAAGATAAGAATGTTTTAAACTTTGATGAGGTGATGGCCAAATAGAAAGAGCAGAATGTAGAGGTATTCAAAATTTTCTCTTTCCCTCCTCTTCAAGATTCCTTAAATGATTCTATTGATCTCAAGATGTCAAAATATGGTCATGATCAACATTTCATGCTTCATACTCCCTCTTAAGCAAACAAATTTCATCACCCTCCCAAAATCTTCCTTCTTCAAGAAGAGCCTATTCTATGGAAGATTGAGAAAGAGGTTGCAGTTGCAAGTCAAATTCTTTGATAATATGAAGAGGATGCTTCAATTACATAGTCAAAGATTTATTCATTGATACTTCAATTGAGGTATAAGTTAAAACTAATATTTTAGTTGATATTGAAGAAGTTATCTCAGGTATGCAGGAAAACATTGATTTTGATATTGAAAAACTCCATGAAGAATTGGTAAAAGTCAAAATCATAAGTAAGGTTAAGATATCTCCACTTGAGAAATAACAAGATACCTTTCAAAATTATCTTATTCATATTGATCAAAGTTAATAAGAAAAAAATAATTGGAAGCTATATCTTGAATATCTACAAGAGATTGAGGAGTTTTGTGAAGATATGTTGCCCATTAGAGAGCATGTTTATGAGAAGTTTGATCAATAGTCACCTATTCATGATTATGATATAGATTGGGTAGACTATTAAAATATCTTTGAAGATATAGATGAATTCACAATAGCTGTTGATAAGGTTGGTGTCACTCAAGAATAATGAATAGATGAAATATCACTTGACAAGGTTGTAAAGGACAAACAATATGAGAAAGATCTAGAAGTGCAAGATGAGTTTGTTTTTGTTGGTGACTAGTTTTTTGTTGATGGATAATTTTAGGAGATTTAAGTGAAATAGTTGGAAAGAAGACTTCCCCTTCAAATGTCATGTTTAATAAACACCCTGATTTACAACTTGTACCTTCTCTTAGAATGAGAAAATTCATGAATTTCCCTTTTGATCAAGGTGGATCATGTTTTTTCATGGTTAACTAGGTTAGTTTGTTTATATTTTATCCTAGATAAGTGATTTATTTACACATTTGTTTTGTTAGCATAGTTTCCCTAATCTATTTTGTTACTTTCCCTATTTTGGTGGAGTTTAATGTCTTTGCAAATTAAGAGGTCTCTTGCAGTAATGAGTCATGTAGAGAGTCTGGTATTCAAGCATAGTAGGCATGTTGCCTAGCTGAGTCACCAAAGATGTTGGCCATTTTTTGGCCTACATACAAAGCTTTGAAGTAATGATCAATGTTCCTAATTGAGAGAAGGACCCAACGATAAAATAGGAAAATCATATCACTTGCACTGCTTTTGAAACAACTCTAAGCAAGATTAAATTTTAATTCTATTGATCTTAAAGAAACATGTATATAGAGTAAATGGAGGATCTAGATAAGTTTTCATAGGTAATATTGTAGTTTAGGTTATGGCAAAGTTTGTTTATGCCTCAAGAAATCATTCAAGTTTTAAAATATCAAGCAAAAGATCAAAAGAATAAGTCTAGGGAGTTAGACCATCATCAAGACATCACTTAGAAATGGATTGGTCAAGTTGTTTGCACATTTGATAACTATTCTCAAAAATCCTCTTTATCTCTTGGGTCACATGGACATTGATCTTAGTAACTAGATCATACCCTACAATTTTCATGCATTCACATTCTTTCACTTTGATATCTAATCCTTCAAAGTTGACCTAACAAAGTGAGATGTTCATAGAGACATCAATTTTAAGCTCGGGTAAAAATCCATTAGTTTCTAATAGTTGATGGTCTTGCATATGTCAATGACATTAAAACAAACATCATTGACATTTTCACATATTTCAAAATAAATTTCAAGCAAAAAATTATATGTGTTTAAATTTGATAGTCTATAAGACATCAAATACATGGACATGGACATCAAATGATGTTCAAGTGAATGTCAAATTTTAAGACATAGTAGAGAGACATTGGTTTTCAAATTGGTCCAAGATCAATGGATTGCATTCAATCATACACCTTGATCCAATGAAGTGATGCACGCTGACAGTGTTAGAGGATCCCTAGAATATCAATGGAGTGAATTTAATCATACAACAAGATTGATGGACTGAGATGAGTCAGAAGGGTTAGAATATCTTGATGATGAATAGGAAGAGGGAAAGTGTCAAAAGTTAGTGGGTCCTAACAAAATATCAAAGACTCATGTGCATTTTTACATCCAATTCTAATGGTGCAAGTAGAGTCAATAAGTCAACATATCTATTGGGCCAATAAGCATAAAGATAGCTAGGCATAAGGTAAATGGTCTGAGATAGCAATGAATAGTTAATAAATAAAAGTGAGGTCGGCACATTTTTGATGAAAGTTGAAGAAGCTATTTTAGGCCTAGGAAAAGCAAATGTCAAGGAGCCAAGCTCGAAGGCAACCTAAGGTTGAACCAAAGGTCACATTTTAGATACCAATAATTACCATTTGAGCTCCATGGAGATAGGATAGGTACATTTAGACCTATTTTAGTCAAAGATCCACATCTTATTTTTAAAATAACATTAGGTATTGATCCATAGGAAAACCAATAAATGAAATTGGATTTCAATCCATAGTGAATCTATATTAAAGATAGAATATAATAGAATATATTATCTTATAGAAGGGTCATTCCCTCAACAAGAAAGTATCTATGACCACTTGAAATAGATCGAGTAAGACTCTATCAGTTCCAAGGCATGAAGAGTTGGTCCTCATCAACAGATCAGGAAAAAATGGAATGGAATCCTAAGATGAAGACTTGGTGGTTGAATAAGGATCATAAATCATGAATTTTTTTTCCAAATCCTTTGAAATTGTACCGTATTAATAATATCATGACTAATCATCCTTGAGAATGATAATACATCAAGAGAATTTGGACCTTGTTCAATGTTTTCTATCTGGTCAATTCCTCCTCTCTCATCCCCTTTTCCTATAAATATAGGATTCTAGTCCTTGAAAATAGTTGAGTAATCCCTCTCTTGGGCATGACTAAACTCTACCAAGATCTGATCTTTGTAGCCTCTTACGATAAATAAAGGACTCTTTTCATATTTTATTATTTTTCTATAGTGTATCAATGTCATATTGATTTGCATATATGGTAGAAACTTCTCCCTTGTCAAATATTAAATCTCACCTAGCTATTAGTTTATCTTTTTGTGTAGGTCATGTTTAGTGTTTAATATCATTTAATTGAATTTAGCAAGTAGATAAAATGAAAGATTAGTACTTTGAATTAGAACTCTCCATCACTTCCCTCAAGTTTTTTATCATTTGGTGAACTGTCGCATGAAATTCTAATGCATAAATAGCCATTGGGAGTTGTAGATTTGATCTCATTAGTGTTTTTTAGAAGTTCAGATATACTAGATGAGCAATCACATTACTAGTGCATCACATACTTTACATGTTCTTTTTATGCATTGTTACCCATTTCTCTCTCCCTTTTCCCACTCAAAATTTAGTTTAGGTGATATATCTAGAAGGAAGTTGACCTTCTCTAGAGGTCTGACCCTATAATAGGTGAACCACAACCTAGGGTCAATCCCATGTTAGACTAGATTTGAGTAGAGGACCTAAACAATACCCTTCAAAACTATGGTTCAAATCTATAACACCAATAATTAGTATGTATGTGAGATCATGTCTTAGAAGCAAGAGAAATAAAATCCCCAATAGTGCTACCAATGGCCTATTTATGCAATAAAAAATGTGTCATGTCTATAAATCAATCCTAGCTAGGAGAAGATAGAGCATACCTACACTTTAGATTGGGAATACATTCTTTAAGTTAATTAATGGCCAAGATGGGGATGACCTAGACATGATTAGGGGATCAATTATCACAATACACCATGATATGAAGGGTTCCAAAGCCTATAGTCTAACATAATCATGCAAAAACCCTAAAAGAGTCTTAGGTTTTGACATTCACTCTATTATAGTAAAAAACAAAGTAAATCTAATCTAGTACTCACCAAATATTGTTGTACAAAGTGGGGGTTAAAAATAAAACAAACTAGACAAAACATTCAAATTATGCATATACTCACATCAATGTGTATGAAATTCTAATACATGGAAGAGAAGCACAACTGTATTTTCTATTTACTCTTATAAAGTTGAAATAAACTTAGGAATACTTACCTTGAAGATTAAGCTACTGAGCCTCAATCTCTCCCTTTGCCAAGGTGCTTTAAAAGATATTGTTTTGGTATGTAAGGATAACAAAGACAAATTATTTCTAAGCTAAATAACCTATCTATGCATCTAAAAGAATTATCCACAAGATAAGATCCATATCTCCAAAGAAAGTATGGTACCCTAAGATTTATTCGCCAAGTAGAATGGTCAATAAGTATATGTTAATTTTCACTTATTCTTATTAGTTTCTCTATTCTCAAATGGTTTTAAATGAACTTGTATATATAGGCATATCTTACCATAAATCCTTTCAGATATGTTAGCTATACAGGGTCAACCCAATTGACCATGTATGTTTTTGAGAGAATTCATTAGATCTAGATCTAGGTTAGCTAAATGGATTAAAAAAATCTCAAGTGAAATACCCAAAAATAATAAAAGGTTGACCTATTCAACCATGTACAATAATCAAAGGATAAAAACTATACAAGGTTGACCTAGTTGACCGAGTACAGTCAACTAGTGAAAGGGGGTTAAGGAAAAAAGAGAGGATAAGGATATGAAAAATGTTTGGAATGGGTATAATAGAGAAATATAAGATTAGGGTAAATGTTTTTAGGAGACAATTCATGTCAAGTGTAAAAATTAAAAACAATCTTACAAAGTATCAATAGTCTGCCCACCCCTTTCCCAATGCACCCCTTAAGGCATGCACTCAGAGAGATTCAGACTCGATAGATTCCTACAAGATAAAAAGGGTCAATATTAAATAAAATTTTAAAAATATTATGTGTATACATATGCCCCACTTGAATCCCATCACATGTCATGTGAGTGCAACACAAGATGGTGATTCAGGAATAAAATATGATAACACATAACACTAATGCTAAATAAAGTGCAATAAGCAAAAAATAACAGATAACATGACAAATGAAAGGGTATAATTTAAAAACACATACCTATACTTACCTTAGTGATGTAGATAAATAATTAGACTAAAATAGATGTGAAGGCATCCAATGTGAAAACACTAGGTGAACCTGTAGAAGTTAGTGCAAAAAATAACCAAAAACTAAATTTTTTGGAAGATAGGCATATGGTAGTGGAAAAAAATTAGTTAACAGAGACAAAGATATGAGGGTATTAGGAATAATTGGAAAATCAAGATTGTTAAAGCAACGCTATAATATTTAAGGCAAATGAATGACAAAATGATGGAAAAATAATGACAAAATGATAACAAATGAATGACAAATGATTATAGAACACAAAAAATCACATTGGAAAGCATATAAAACATAAATGGCAAATAGTAATGTAGAACATACTAAATCACATTGGGAAGCATGTAAAACATGAATGACAAATGAAATATCCATTCAAGAAACTTGAACAAAGATATGTAAGAAAGGGAAAAGTAAGCTCATGTAACATAGGCAAAAATAAAAACATGAAAGACTAAAAATTAAATGTAATTGAAGATGTGAGACAAATAGGAATAAGGCATACATAAATAAAAACATGTAATAATGGAAAATGTCATATGAAAGATAATTTAGGTCCACAAAAATCAAACAAGAACATGATGGAGAAACAAAAATCAAAAGTTCTAATGGATGAAAACTCAAAATTAGTGCTTGTTCTAAGGTATAATGTAAGAATATACAACCACCTAATGACATGACTAGTATGACAATGAGATGGTGTGGTAAATAAATTATTTAAAGGTGTAATCCATAGTTTCTCAAACATATTATTTTGCTCTAAGCATAGATAAAACTAAAAAAAAGTAATGCTAGCATGTTTTTAAGAGGTGAATAAAAAGGAAGTAAAGAAGAAGGGAAAATAGATTTAGAATCATAATGTTCATGTCAAGGGAGAAATGAAATGGGTGGAGGGGAGAATGAAGGAAAAACCAAGGTAGATAAACTCTTTATCAAATTCAAGATACTCAAATTAGGTTTGTTAAAATAATAAGACTTTCAACTTTAAGGACTATGAAGAACTTCTCTTAGCCACACAAGTCTTAGGTAAACAAATCAAGTATATAGATCATCCCATGAAGGCTATATGCATTAAAAGTAAAATGGGCCTACCTTACCACAATGTGTTCCCCATTCCTTAGGACCCATTATAGAGTCATCTTTGTACTATGAAGATCAAGTAATTGTGTGAGAAAGTAGGTAAAACCATAAAGTTTATTGAATTATCCTATTCCAATTTACTAGCCTACCGCACCCCAATGGACCTCAGCTCTATGTGAGGCCAACTATGGAGTTTGAAATTTAATTAGAGATAGGAGATGTGGTTATAATTATGTCTTTTCATGTGTATTAACTATTTATATTTTTATGTTTCCTTTTAAATATCATTGCCTTTTTTTCAAAGGATTTGGATTTTAACTTTCTTGATGGATTTTTATACTCTTCATCCATACATATTTGGAAAAGTAACATGGGTGCTAAATATGACTTTCATTTGAATACTCGGGACTTGGTTGCTAAGGGAAAACTTCAAAGAGCATGGGGTCTAATAATCTCATAAATCTAGGTGAAATAAAGGAAATGAAGTACACAAAAACAAAGAAACATGGGATAAAAATAACTAATAAGATCTATGTTAATGTCTATATCAAATATGACCATGTGAAATACAAGTCTATAAGTTTTAGAAGGTTTCATGAAGATGAATTTGGTTGGTATTATGCATTCTAGAATAAGATTAGGCATCGTAATATTCCCCAATGGGTAGGTGTATGTATGTATGGGCATCAAAATATGCCCCAAAGTCTAAAGGGACATGTGGATGGGCATATCAAAATGCCCCAACATTTGATATAGAGTGAGGTAACACTGAATTATTAAAATGGTTTGCATTCAGTTGGTAGGTGCATTTTGAGATAGGAAAATGTGTTGATTTGGAAGATTTTAAAGAGGTTGAATGTGGCATATGATGGTTAGGAGAGATATGATGAGGTAAAGGAGGACCATGTATGATATGATTTGGTGTATGCATTTGAACTAGGTACGCTCTTGGTTCATGTGACCTAAGAGGTTAAGTTTCAATCGATGCAACAATATATTTGAAGTTGTACATGATAGCTATCATTTATTTATTGGTGTAGGAATAAGGATAAAATATTATTTGAACAACATTAGTGTATGAGGTATAGGTATGGGATGATTATTTTTGATCATTAGGTAGTTGATTTTTATATGATTGTGGTTCTTGAGATTGAATTTGAGAAGCTTGAAGATAGTCTTGATAGCTTATTTTTGTTAGAGTATAAAGATTTAAATTTGGACCAAGCAAGGACAAAAAGAAGAAAAAATTGAATATCACAATAAGAATCATGATAATGACCTATAGTAGCATGCCAACAACAAAATTTATCAAGATTGTACCGTTTTGGAGGAGGTTTGGAAGGATCAAAGCTCATAGGTTTAGAGGGTGGAAATTTATTCTTAATTTGTTCTAGACTCAAGGAAGGGTGGGTTGAGTTTTAAAAAATTGAATTGGATGCCTAAATTTGAGGTTGTGGAGGCTTAGATGAATCAATCTTATGATAAATCATTGGAAAGGTGATTTAGTAGTTTTTTGAGGTGTTTTAATTTGAGTCATAAGAAAGTCTTACCTTTTTTCTTGATCTAAGACTTCTTCTAAAGTTTGAGGTGAAAATATTATAACTTTTTATTGAAAAGGAAGTTTAAGATAAGTGACAAATAGTTTTTGAAGAGTATCATCATTCATGTTATGCTCCACTCTATGAGCAGGAGACTTCCATAGTTTGATGAAAGTGTGATCAAATTCAGTAGGCAGTTGTTTGGCATTGATAAAATGGCTAATATAATTTTTAGGAAGGTCATCATGTTGGATTTCCTTCACTAGAGCATTGACTAAATCATCTAGTTGTGATATGGAATGCCTATGAATTTGGTTGTACCATTCAAGTAAATCACCAATAAATGTTTTGGCTAAGGGCTTGGTGGTAGCAAAGGTATTAGTTTGGACCTATTCCTTATAGATATTACCAAAAGACCTAAGAAATATAGTAGGGTCTTTAGTCCCATTACATGTGATTGTTGGAGAAATGTTTCCAATATTTATGGATGCAATAAATGGGGATACATGTTTATTTTGAAGATATTTGAACATTTTGTTATTCCTTGGAGGTTGAGGGATGATATATCTATTGGCATCTCTAAGAGGAGGAGGGACAAAATTTTGATTTGGTTGAGACATGATGACTTGAGGTGGTTGACTAGTCATGTGTAATAAATGTTATTGCATGTTCATCATTTGAGAAGTGTTAGTTGTTTGCATGATTCTCATTTAATGTATGACTTTTATAATAAGTTGAGTTGTATCAATAGGTGGGTTGGTGTTTGTAGGAGCGATATTAGTGTTGATAGTAGGGGTATTGGTAGTGTTGATGGGAGGAGGATTATTTGTAAGTGGAGGATTCCCAACATTATTATTAGTTGTCTTAAGTGTGTTAGAATAATACGGAAGCTTGTTAAATCCACCATTCTTGTGAGGAGTGTAAATATTATTATCATCAAAGTTTTTGAATAATTGAGAACCATCTAGATTATTAATTTGAGTGGTTCCAACCATGCTACTTTGGGAAGTGATAATGCTAGGTGTTCTTGTTATGGGTGTAACAAGAGGATTGTGAACATTGGTTGTAAGAGGTGGAACATAATGTGAGGTTACAACATTTGATGTAGATGGGTTGATGAGTTTATTAGTTCTATGTTTAGCTGGTGTAAAAGTGGTATAAGGTATATGATTGTCATGTTTTAGGATTTGTCTAATACGATTATTTGGATCAACTATATGGTATGGGCTAGATTGATATTCAGAAGATTTTGACGAAGAACTGCACAATAAAGAGTTATATTCTGTTGTGAATAGCCAGGGTAGGAGAGAAAAACCCATGTATATTTGGAAACAGTTGAGAGTATCAAGAAATAATTTGATAAGAGGCTTCATGATTCCAAGCTGGAGTGGATATTAGAAGGATAGGAAGAAAAACAAGGATAAAATTGATCAGTAGGGGAAATATAAAATGGAGGCTAAAAACTATAAAAGTTTGATAATGTCGACCTAGTAGGCTAAAATAGTTTACAAGGTTGGTAGGGTCGACTGAGTAGGTCAAAAAAAATGTACAGGGTTGGCAGGGTTGACCCAATAGGATGAAAAAATGTACAAGATCAGTAGGCTTGACCCAGTAAGTTGAAAAAAGTGTACAAGGTTGACAGGGCTGACATAGTAGGCTAAAATAAATATACAGGGTCGATAATGGTGACCCAATAGGCTGACAAAAATGTATAGGGTTGGCAATGTCAACCCTTTAGGCTAAAAAATGTACAGGGTTGGTAGTGTCGACCCAGTACAAGAAATAGGAAAAAAATTCAAGTAATTTTGAAATCAAGAAGTGAAATAAGCACAAAATAATTTGGGTCAATGAGGTTGGTCCAATTGAGGCACACAGTATGAAACCTTGTACCAACATTCGCTAATGCAAGTATTTTCAATATAATACACAATTGACCAAAGAGCAAGAAATCAACTTGGAAAGTAAAGAGTTAACTAAATGGTCAACTAGAATTTTTATTATATTATTATAATATGATTTTAAATGTGATGGGAAGTTGGTTTTAAGCAAGGAACTATAAGGCAATCTAAGGATGGTTTCAGGTAGTTTGGACTAAAAGGGATCTGTAGTGGTAATGATACAATCTTGGTATTAAGGCGTAACCCCTCACTTCAAACACCATAGTGATAAGGTTAGCATGTGCTTATCCATAATATACCATTAACCACACTTTATACTTGACTAGAATATCAAATCAGCTTCCCCCTTGGTGATGAAATCCAATTAGGTTGACCTCGGGTAGACACATGTTAAAATGCTTGCTTAGAGTTTTTCATTTGGTCATGTATGCATAAAATATAAAATAGTGAAACTATATAATTAATTGAAAACCAAAAAATTAATCTATGTGATTTATTCTAAGCATGCAAGCAATAAGAAAAAAATGTGTGAGCTAGTTACTAGCATATAAGGTTAATTCAAACTTTGAAACAAGGTATAGTGTTGATATAGTCAATAGTCTATGCACATAAAAAAAAATAGGGTCGATGAGGTAAATCCTATACTGCAGAAGCAAGGTCTAAAAATGAACAAGGTTAGTAGATTTGACCTAGTTATCCATACAACGCAAAAAACACAAAATTACGTTTATAGGATCGATCCAGTTGACTATGCAAGGGTAATTTTAAAGATTAAAAACTATAAAAGGAAAGATTGTAAATAAAGATATAGAGAGAGAGAAAATAACCTTGGTGGTTCCAAAGATTTAGAGAAATAAAGATTAAGGTTCAAAAACCTTTATATATGCTTACAAATTCTACTAACTAGGTTGAATAGGTCAATCAAGATTTGTAGAAACTTGTTGTTGAGTGCTTAGAATGTATATGGTTGATTGGTTCAACCTAATATTTTTTAATGGATTTCTAAAATTCTAAAAAACTATACTGGGTCGATAGTGTCGATTTAGTAGCCTATACCTAAAAACCTACACACATAAATTAGAGTTGGGTTGATAAATTCAATCCAGTATGGTGAATATATGATAAAAAGAATGAAATAAGGTGAACAAATCCTACAAGGGTTAGTTCACGTTAGGTTTACTAGAATGTATGCAATCATAAATGCATCATGTCTACAAATCAATCTTATTTTGGAGAAGATAGAGCATACCTACACTTCCAATTGGGAATAGATTTTTTAAGTAGGAGCATGACCAAGATGGGAATCTTCTAGACCTAATTCTGGGATCACATGTCATAATATACCATGATAGGAAGGGTTCCAAAGCCTACAGTCTAACACAATCATGCAACCCTAAAAGAGTCCTAGGTTTTGATATTCACTCTATTGTAATAAACAAAGAGTAAATATGATCTAGTGGTCACCAAAGCTTGTGGCATAAAGTGGGTGTTAGAAATTAAAAAAACTAAGCTAAACATGTATAGAAGACATATACTCATGTCAATGTATACAAAATTCTAATACATGGAAGAGAAACACAACTACATTATCTATCTACTCTTACAAAAGAAAAATAAAGCAAGGAATACTTACCTTGAAAATGAACCCACCAAGCCTCAATCTCTCCCTTGGCGAAGGTGCTTCAAAAGAGATTATTATGTTTTATAAGGATAACAAAGACAAATCAAAAATAGGATACATAGCCTATCTATGCATCCAAAAGACTTTTCCTCAAGACAAGATCCATATCTCCAAAGAAAGTATGGAACCCTAAGATTTATTCCTCAAGTAGAATAGTCAATCAGTAGATGTTCATTCACAAATATCCTTCTTCACTTATTTATTCTAAAAAGGTTGGAAATGAACTTGTATATATAGGTTGATATTTCCCTAAATCTTTCTAAATATGTTGGTTATACGGTGTTGACCCAGTCGACCCTATATGTTTTTAGGAGATAATTCATTAAATCTTGAGGTACGTTGACCAAAGTACTAATAAAACACTCAAGTGGAAGTACCCAAAAATAGTATAGGATTGACCTAGTCGACCCTATATAGTAATCAAAGGTTAAAAGCTATATAGGGTTGACCTAGTCAACCCAGTACAATCATCTAGTGAAAGGGGGTCAAGGCAAGAAAGATAAGGATAAAGATATGAAAAATGTTTGGGAAGGGTAAAATAGAGAAGAATAAGATTAGGTTAAATATTTTTAGGAGAAAAGTTTGTAGATGGAAAGTGGAGAAAAGAACAATAATATTATGAAGCACTAATGATCTACCCACCCTTTTCTTAGTACACCCCTTAAGGCATGCACTCCAAGAGATTGAGACTCAATGGGTTTGTACAATTTACAAAGTATTAGTAATCAATAAAAATTTAAAAATATTATGTGTATACAGCGTAAAGAAAATAAGCCTACCAAAATTTCAAAGGCATATGAGGCAACCTGACCCAAAATGGTGATGCAATAAAGGAATATATAATAAGGTTAAAATCAAGGAACCATAGTTTTATGCAAAGAAAGGGTTTATCCAAAGACCAAGGGCCTGAGTGTAACATTATATATTTATCCATGGTGTAATAATTAATAATTATGAATAATCCCTTTGCGTAAGGATAAATAATGAAACTATCATTCAAAAGAAGTTTCAAGTGCTTAGATATATAAGTGTGTAAATTGATTGCATTCAGCTAGAATTAATGAAATTGACAAATCAATGCTATAGAAGAGAACCAAGCTTCCTCCTTCATAAATTCAATTCTCAATGAAACAAAGGGAAACTCATGCCTACCCATATATTGAATGCTTTGTTCAAAATGAAGATCCACATTCCCTCCCACCAAAGAAACCCTTGATAAAGAGATAGGGAAATTTGAACCAAGAACGACCTCTGGGTCCCTCTAAGTGAATCTAAACTACCTATTTCCTAAGTAAATTTTAATAAGAAACATAAGAAAAAGAATTTATATCATGCCAAAGGCTGAAACTAACTTAAGAAAGAACCTTGATTTTCAAAAAAACAACCACCATAATTAATGGCTTTTCCCAGTCGGTTCCATAAGCTATAATAAACATAATCACATTTAAAAGAGATAAAATAGCATGTAAGGGAAACTAAAATCTGGTCCCTAAAATTCCATAAACATAATATTCCTATAGATCGCATGTGACTCCATCTCAGTTACCCTAATCCAAATTTTCTATTTATTCATGGAGTTATGGGCGTATTATCACATTAAAAATTTCTGTGTTAGATTTATTATATATTAGATTGACCATATGTTATTCTAATGACTAGGCCTTCTATGATGTTAAAAATTATCTAAACTTGATTATTATCCTTATCTACTAGTTTTAGACATGTACCTATTTTCTATTTTCCAAGACACTTACATCCCATCCAAATGCCTACATTGATGCTGGTGTTTCTTTTTAAACTAAGTTTTCAATGCCAAAAATTCATCTAAATTTCATATTTAATGTGTCTTTATAGTCATTAAAAGTTCTTTGGTGTAATATATTTTATAAAAGGATTGGTATATATAAAAGAGTAATCATCATTCATAACTCGCCTAAAACATTAAGACCTCTCATATATAGAGCAATAAAGGAACTATCAAGCAATAATTCAAGTGAGGAAAGTTTCCATATTAATTCATATATCCATATCAGTCATATGAGTAGTCTATTTATAGGTTTTAATTATTGAAGGATTAACATATAAGACATATTTTCCAAGTTACAAGATAGGTAATTCTATGTATTTGCTTATCCAATATTGCACCTTTTTTGCACACACAAACCAACATGCAAGTGGAAACTACATAAGTCTAGGCCCCTCTTCAAATTATTATGTATGTATTCAAAACTCATTGATAGAGGGGTCCTCAGCATAACTCGACACTATTAGCACCCTAATACATTTTCCTAATGTCACTCCAAGAGTGAATAATTTAAGGCTTTGATCATTTGATAAAAAATGACAACCTATGCATTTTATCTATATACATCAGAATAAAGGTGACACAAAATTGAAAAGCCTTTAACTGATCATCAAATATAGTTAGTATTATGTAATAGAAACCTATATCATAATTAGATACCTATGATGACACAACTATCTAGAACTGACACAAGTTTTTGAGGCCCCAAAATGTAAAATTCCAAGATCTAATGATTGTTCCAAGATCCTGATCTAGTCCACTTCCAACATATTTCAACCTAGATCTGTATGCACATAGTGATTTAAATTTTAAGGGATTTATGGAATGTGAAACCTAGATTATTAATTGGTCTGAATATAGTAAATCAGGGGAGATATGTAATAAATATAACCACTATTTTATATAATAATTGACCTAATATTTTTTTCTAGAAATACAAATGAATGCCAAAAATAAGTACTTAGATATAAATTGATTAAAATGGATGATATAGAGGTTAAATCTATAATAGAAGATAATTAGCGTGTCATAAATAAGATCTAGGTGTCATAATTCCTCAGAGATAGTAGCACAATTCCCTAGATAATAACACATTATCATATTATCATATGTTCCATGCTAGTGTCCTTGTGTAGGGACTAATGTGAACTTTTGGGAGCAACCATGTATGAGTTTGATAGGCTTGTTCCTATACAAAGGAAATTTGATTCACTATTTATGACATGTTTTGGACTAATTTTTTTATGAAAATGATATATATTTATGTTATTAGGGTATTTGAGAAGAATAAGTAAAAAAAAGTGTAATGTTAGTTAGGTAGGCTAGATGTCCTGAACACCTCATTTTGTTGAGAGATACCTATATACATATAACTAAAGAGGGGATCAAGCAAAATGTAGTTCTCATAATATAAGTGCAAGTGAAAGTGCAAGTGATGCTAGTATGAATGTCAACTTAAGTGATTTATGTGAGACTTGAGACTATAAATTTATGTGATTTGAGCTTAGGATGGTTATAGATGGTTATATGTAGAAGTAAGTTAGAATAGGGATCAATGATCTTGATTTTTCACAACATGTTTTGAACTTATTTATTTGTATTTGCATATGATTTTCATCTAGTCAATAAAGGGATAAAATTGGTGTATATATATTGATTTGGTGCTTTTATGGAGTGTGAAATAGGTCTAGCTTGACCCTAGATGTCTTAGAATTGAAAATATATCCATTATGGTTGAAAAAGGAAAGGGACACTAGCACATTCCTTTAGTCACTACCATAGTGTGCTAGTGTCTAAAGGGGTAAATAGTGTCCAAGTGGCATAACATAGGGCACTAAGGGCCTAAATCACTAGGGGAAGCTCTGGGATTAAATTTGGGATGTCTAGGAATCTATAATAGCTACACAAAATTTGGATAAGGGTTGAAAGAGGCCCTAAAATAAGTTTATGGCTAAGCTATGGATGGGTGTTCTCAAATGACACTCATTTCACTCAAGTGATATTTTATATGACTACATTTTCCCCCGCTTTTATTCTATAAATGTATCAAAATGAAATGACGAGGATAAAATAAAAATAAGTGTACTTGGACTTATGTGTGAGGCAAAGTCCATGAATATGGGTTTGAGTTTGTTAAGCATTATCTATTGTGTACCTATAAATGAAATAGGTATAAAACAATCCTTACTTAAGGAGTATCAAAATCAAAGACAAAACTAAGTAAAGTGATAATAGAGATAGGAAAGGAATGAATACACCTCATTGGGTATGTGAACCAATGTAAAAACCTGGTGACATCCTATGTGCATGTAACTAATGATTAGATTAGTGAATAGATTTGACTAAGCTGATGGGTTGCTCAATGCCCATGTGTGGGTGGATTAAGAACTCAATACAATTTTTACTTAATCATTACCCACCCCTAATCAGTGGATTATACACTATGAATAACTTGGATTGGACTAATGGCTTGACTAACCCTATGATGTAGGTGTCTAAAGATTTTAATTAAGCTATGACTCCATCATTACCTACCCATGTGTAGTATATTTATCTATGAATAAAACTATATGATGTAATTAGAACTATGTAGGATGGATCTAGGGCCATTTGAAAACTCTAAGATGTAAAATGGCCAAGAGCCTCTCGGGCACTTGAGAATGTAACTCATAGACTATGTATAAATGCTAATTTCTACAGATAGAATAAACAATCAATCTAGTGTGAAACCCAATGAAAATGGTTTCTAAAGTATAAAACATGAATAATGACATGAAGTTGTCATTCCATCTGAGATGAGGTAGTTTAAAACTGATCATGCGGAAATAATGTGCCACATACATGACCCCAATTTTGATATATGTGCATATGGATTCTAGAATGAGCTGTAGTAATTGTTGTCTGAGTATATATATAAAACTAAAATATGAGTGATCATTCCATGCATGATGTCCTCAATCTAAGTAAATTGATATTATTATATCCAAAATTTAGCATTAATTGATCAAATATGATAACCTTTGACAAAAAATGTACAAACTTGAACTATAATTATTGTACCTTTATGGCCAATCTAGATTTTAGTGTTTCTAGGGTTACTAGATAGTATTGTGATCTATTGGATAGTAGCGTACCACACTAGTGTCCTCTATGTAGTATTAATGTTCTTTTGTGTTTTTCTATGCAAACAAAAACTGATGTGTTTGACTAGTTATGACTGTACTTTCCTAATTTTGAGCTCTTTAATCTATTTTTGTGTGTTATAAACTATATCTAAGTGCAATTAGATGGTATGATCTCTATGACAAAATGCTATGAATGGATGGTCTAAACATGTGAAATAACTATCCTCATAATAAAATATATACATCATTGTGTTACTTTGAGCATATATGATATCTACGTCATAAACCAATATAATGTATATACATGACATCACAATGTAATATAATCTGAGCATAAGTTTATATTGTATGATTTATGTTATATCTAGCATTCATAAGTTTATCAATATAGATATAACAATGTAAGCATATATGTGAACTACATTTTTAGAGAATGATATGTGTAAACTAAATGGGGGGATGGGACATGATGTACATCAAAACACCCAAGAAGGAAGGAGAGATGCATGATAGTAGTCATGGCATTGCAAACTAAGTGTGCAAGCAAAAAGTAAGATATAATTATCATGGCCATGATGCATACATTAAATAATACATACAAACATATGAGGCACACAAAGTAGGCCAATGGGAAACAATACAAGGGACATGGGCACATTTCACTAAATATGTGAAAGTAGTACATATAAGGACATGCTCAAATGTCCACATATACAAACAAAAATTAGGTTGGTTTAGAGACACATGGAAGGATATGTTCAAATTTCCACATATATAATAAAAAAAATACACACAAAGACATGGGCACATGTCCAAGGTAAACATACAATGAAAGGAAGTGGCACAGATCTATAGAATAATGTCATATTCAAATGATTTCAAATACATTTAGAAGAAAAGAGACACAATCATGTCTAAATTAGGAAGGATAGAAATGAAATTATTCAAACAAGTGGTACAAATATCTATAAGATCAAAGATGTACATAATTAACTCTATAGTAGTAGTAGCTAGCAATAACTCTGAATAATATGTGATGATCAATATAGGGATATAGTCAATGCTAAATCCATGATATAGAGTATAGAAATATGTAACATGACAAATCAAAATCTTTGTGGTATGATGCCCCCAATGGGTGAATGTATTAATGATGAATATGTGTATTTATGTATATGCCCCCAACGGGTAGATAGTAGTAAATCTAGAACTATGTAGAGGACCTAAGTCCTATATGAATCTGTGAGAACATAAAAAGAACAAGTGAAGTGTGCGTGTATGATAAAATTTACTAGATTATCATAGATAACACATGTAGTACTTTGAAAATATAAGGAGTATAAACATGGAAATGCATATAATCTAAAATTTGTATTTTCAGAGCCATATTTAAAGGTTTTTGTATTTTAAACATACTATTTTGTTTTTATATTTTCTAATTATAGTCTATGTAAAACAGTCATGAAAATGAAACTATATAAAGGACAAAGATAAAATAAACTATGTACAAGAAGCATGATAAATGAAACTACATACAAGGAAATTGGGGATAAATGAAATTATGTACATGAAAGATGGAAATGAGTGAAACCATTTACAAGGAGAGTGATATGGATAAGAATATGTGTTTTATTAATGAATGGTGTTGGAATCCCAACATGTCATTGATGAGATGCATCTGTGTAACATAGGTGGCATATTCACTTTTTAAATGGTCTATATCATAATAATCTAGGTTTTTCTAATCATCTTCTTCATTTTGATTTGAAATGTCTGGATTATTGATTGAGATCTCACCATCTAAAACTGTATCTATTGTAGGTATATCTTGCTTTGAAAAATCTATTGTTAGAAACCCTCTCTTAATAATGCTCTCTTGCTTACCTAGAATTTAAATTTCCAATTTATGTGATTGTTAATTTTGCAAAATGGCATTTATATCTTGATCTTGTGCCTTGATAAACTATGTTTTTGAATGGTTTGCCTTAGGTTATTCAATAAATATCAAACCTTGTTGACTAACATTATCAACTACTAGAATAGGAGTAATGATTATTTTGGCCTAATTCCCTGAACCTTGACCATGATAATCAAACTATTATATATATTTTTGACCAAACCCATGATACTTGAGGTATTTATGCTTACTGTATTGTTTCTTACTCTGATTTTACTTTGTGAATATTTTATTATTTTGAGTTATACTTTGGTAACCAATTTTGTAATGTTTTTGACCCTTTCTAAATTTGTACATGTGGCATTGTATGTTTTTTGGATGATGTGTCATTATTTGAGTCATCTATATCAAGTACCTACTGTATTTTCTTTTTTAATGTTAAACATGAAATAGTGTGGTGCCCATGCATTCTATGATATACACCATAATAACTAGATCTTTTCACTAGATGTAAAGGAGTTAGGTTGATCAACTTAACTTTAATCATTTTTTTAAAATCTCACTTGGAACTATATTTGATCTTTGTGTACTTTTTGAATCACTAGTTGTAGATGCACTTGTTAGAGGTAAAATCACTGGGGGTGAATCAGTGAGCCCAAATATTTCAACTTCATCTCAAATCCTTCCAAACTCTTAATCAATCAATACATACATTCATGAGGTATACACATCATTCATAACAATGAATAAGAAATACAATGCAATATCAAACACATAACATGACATATGTGGGAAACCCTCTTGGAGAATAAAACCCACTGGAACCTGCAATTAGACTACTATCCTATAAAACAAAAACCAATTTAGACCAAAAATCTACTAATCAAGGAACTACCATTCCTAATTTTAGTGAGACTATAATCCCACAAGGAACTACTACACCTATCTAGTTGAGAACCCATAACAACTAGACTTGTAGCAAGTTTCAACTTGCAAGGAGGAAACAACCCCCTTAGATTTTGAGAACCCACAACACTTATGAACAACTCCACCTTTGAACTAATGTATTGAACACCTAATGATATGACTCTGAGTATCACCCTTCACCTTCAACAACTCTATCACCCAACTCACCTTGTTGGCCAAATCACAATACATACTTGAACCAACACACAAAAATCAATTAGGACACATTACATATCCCAACTAACCCCAATCTTCAACCATGCACACTCAATGCATCAACAACAACTCTATCACCACATTAACAACATGACCAAATGATCATACACACTATTCACACTCTGATCAGTCTCTCAAACCACCCACCAAGATTTTATAGACACCAACAATCCTTTGCTCATTCTCAAGACATCTAAAACATCATTTTGGATCACTCTAGAGCTCTTTGTTCATGCTCAACTTAAAATATCACTATTGTTCCATTAAACATATTACCTATAGGTCATACACATATTTTTCAAGCTACTCTACTCATCAACCCAAAAATTGGGCACACTTGGGCTCTTCTCTTCTTGTCTTCAATGCTCAATTCTCTCCAACATGCCTAGAAACCATCTCCTTTGGTTTCACTATATATAGAGGCTTCATGTTAAAAAACATTTTGGTTAGCCATTAGAATTACCTTAGCCTTTAAGGCTTCTCTCACATTAATACATTTCTCAATATAATCCAAAAATGTTTTCCATAGCATCTATGGGTCACCCTTAAGCAACTACGCCTTTTAATAAGGCCCTTGTATCTCTTATAGGTCTCATGGAGACCTATTCACCCATTTATCACTTCATCTATCAAAAAAAGAACATAGGACCACTTTAAAATACATGGGTCCACTCATTATTTCCCCTTTGACATCCTTAAATGATCACAGTCATATTTATTCACCTCTACATATGATCAAACAAATCAAACAGTGATGTGGGGAATAGGAAGATTATGAACAAACACATAGTCAACTTATTAACCTTTGTTCATATAAAATATCATTTGGTCAAACCTCTAAAGACCATACAGATCATCCCCATGGTGTCCAAAACACTCCAAAATATGTAATCCATCATGAGATATCGAAACAACATCAACACAAGCTCAAACATCCTTCTCTGGTCACTTACAAAACATAATAAAAAATACAATCAAATTTGAACCTTAATATCTTTGAATATACACACTTTTAGATCTTTAAATCAATATTTTTAGATGCACCTTGGATTCCTCTACCACTTCTATTTTTATAACATTAGAAAATTCTATCTAGATTAGAATATATAGGCCAAATACTAGACATTAGTTTTTCCTTTGTTAAATTTGAATATTTAAATGACAACGATCACAATTAAACTTTGACCACTTTGCTCATATCACGTGTCCTCACTGCTCAAATTAATTATGCACCATTAATCTTGTCTAAAATTTAATTCATAGGAACCAATGCTTAAACATTAAACCTTGGTGACTTTGACCTCATCTCATGCACCATTACAATGTTGACTCAATATGTACCATCGATCTCTATGGTTCAACCAAGTCTTTAACAATCAACCTCATCATTCAATCAATCAATATGAATACTTGATCACCATTAGATCCTTATCCTTTACCTTTACTCAAATTTTAAACATCATGCATCTATCCTCATCTCACTACTTCCTACATTCTTAAAGCAGCATCCACCATTGATCTTGCTTGAACTTTAACTTGTGCAGAAATGAACAAGTATGGGAACCTTTCTTATCTTCTTGAGTAGCCATTTTTAAAAATTAATAACTTATTCTACCCTTAGATGCATGATCTCAAATTTATATCATATAATCTTCTTATATAGGATAATCTAACTATGTGACAAATTTAATCATGAAGCCTTTACATGTGTGAGATATATCACCATTAAAATGCCTTCTAAAAATCTTTTGTCATAGAACTAACTATGCTTAGAATTTTTCTAGGAGACCAACTTTACTCCTATATATCATTTTTTATGCTTTAGTACATGATCTAAAATTTAGCAAAGATAAACTAGTCAAAAAATTGAATAAACCTATATGATTGCCTTCTCTTGAAACATCCACACATGTGAGATATGCTACTACCATCAAAATGCTTACTCAGCTCTTCTAACCACATTACAAGTTTGGCTAAGTATGAAAAGACACATTCAAAATGCCTAGAATCCTAACTTTTTACAAGTATATATTTTTTCATGTTATATTTCATGACCTAAAATTTGGTGCATACAAAATAGGCATAAAACTAAACAAACTCATGTGACCATTTCCTCCTTACTTATCCACATGTGGTAATGGTGACATCATCAAACTGCCTACTCAAATTTTATGCCACTGGACCCAAAGTTTCTAGATGAAAATGATGGACAACCAGATGAATTAAACTTATACACACAAGCATTCAAAGAATATAAAACATATTAGGGACCTCTTGAACATCCTTTATACATCATATTCATCCTTGAACACCTCTAACCATGCCAAAATAGAAGATCAACCAAGCATACTTCAAGCATATTAGTAGAAGCACATTGCACACTTTGTGATTATCACTTAGGCTATCAAATCTCTTCATCCACTCACTAGGACATCACCATGACATCTTGACAATACTCCAATAATCTCCCCCTTTGTCATTGATGCCAACAAACATCATATATAACAATATATAGCTCACCTTCTTTCTCTTCAAAGCACTCCCACAACAAGAAATTTCTCCCCCTTTAACATAATGACAAAGTGGGAATCAACTGATCCTAAGGACCAAGAAACATCTAGGAGGGAATCCCCCTAGAATTTTTGAGTTGTTGCACATCTTGAGCATATTCAGATCTCCACACACTATGAAGAACCAACATATAGGCTTACTAGGCTTCTCTATCAAACTACCATAAGAACTATCAATAGAAATTCATGCTAATAACCAAATAGGAAACATGCTCTCAATCAACCTAAGATATTTCCTTGAAACAAACATACCTTTTTCTTTTAGAGAAACTGAGCAAAAATCACTCTTCATCAAACTAGGCATGTCTATTTTCCTTGTACCCCTACCTAAAACTTGTAGAGCCTACAATTTTCATTAGACACATCTTCATGAAATGAAAATTTATATCTGGAGCACACTCATATTCCCCATAAATCACATAAATTTTCATCACCAAGCTCATCCTCTACAACATACTTCATTCACAAACCTACCCACTTAGCCTTCCATATTGACAAAAACATGAATAAATTGAGAACCACAAACCTTAAAATGTATGTGAATATTTATTTTAAAACACATTTATCCCATTCAGCAAATTAATAATCCATATACCTCAATTCACAAGTCAAACCAATTTTCTAACATAACCCAAAACCCTACAATCTCAAAACAAACAAGGTCAACAAACTTCCTTCTAGTCAATGCACACCTATGAGCTTCTTTCACACCTATATACACCAATCACACACTTATATACCATGATTTGAGCCTTCACACCTTTGAGAGCCATGAATTCCTATAACCCATTTTAGCTCTGCTTTCCCTCAAGCCAAAAATTGAGAAAATCGAGAGTACTCAAAAATATTAAATTTGGATTCAACATACCATTAGACCATAAAACACTTCGATCACATAAAATATAATTTCATAGACCTTTCTAATCACCAAACACTTAGGGATAATCCCTCAATCTCATTAATACACCTAGAACCACCCATTCTGACCCTTTACTATGATGCCTTTACAGATCTCTAGAGCAGACACATGAACTTATTGCTTCCCATTAAATAAAGACCTTATCTTATCAAAATT
This sequence comes from Torreya grandis, assembly GCA_037957365.1. Lineage (NCBI taxonomy): Eukaryota > Viridiplantae > Streptophyta > Pinopsida > Cupressales > Taxaceae > Torreya > Torreya grandis. Next base: position 1,406,999 of record JARHVA010004760.1, on the reverse strand, counting down.
ATCATATTGAACATAAAAAATTTCTTCTCCACAAATTCTTTCTCAGATTAAACTACTCAGTCCACTGATCCTAGGACTTAACTAATTACAAAGTTCCCCCTAACTTCATGCTTCATCATGAACATGACATCATCAAAAGTCTTCAAATACTATCTAATCATAGTCAATACTCATATAGAGATACCTCATCTTCATAACACTGTTAAATTCCATGACATATACAACTATTCAATAAGCCTTTAATAGGCTTATCAAGATCTAGAACAAAAGTCTATAAGAAAGGCCTTCAACTTATAGGCTCACCAAGCATCTACAACAAACTGATATGCAAATAGATATTTGAAACTCAAATTTATAATAGAGCATCTAAACCATGATCAACAATCCAAATAATTCTAAAGATAAGACCACTGAGATTCTTCACAAGCTTATTTTCTCCTATAAAAGATGTATAAAATAATGCACAAACATACCTTATTTACATACCATCACATCAAACAATATTTGATAGCCACCAAGGTTCCTCTAACTAACATGTGTCTCCTTGAAGCCTAGATAGAGACACCCCTTTGACATAGTGATACTAAAAGTCCCAAAACTTAGGTGACTCACATATATCCATATCATTCTATGACTTACAGTCCTACTTGACTTTAACTAAATCCTTGACTTCATTCTTTTCTTTAGATTTATCAATAAATGTTGTCAATAGAAACTCTTGACTCTCCTTTAGTTTTGATTATTTTTGCACTTTGGCAAACAATCCATCAATACTCTTAGACTCAACAAGGTTAGTCTTCTTAGTCTTTCCTACCTCAGGTCTCCATACATAGTTTGACTCTTCTCAACTACTGCAGCCAACTTGCCAACTTGACCTTTGAGTTTAGAATGATCTACAATGTAGCCTTCTAGAGAAACTTTCTTATCAACCTTATCACTAAAATAATTGGCAATGATTATCTTTGGTTTCCATACCTGAGTTTCTCCTTTCTCAAACCCTTTGGGAGCTCTATATCCTTGAACATACCTTGAAGAGCTCTTAACACCATTTGAACATAATATATCAATATGTCCACCCTTATGACAACTGAAACAAATAACATCATTCATAACTTTTGACATATTTGAATTATGATCAATCTTTGGCAAAAAATTCCTTTTATCATAGCTCCATGAATGCCCATACTTGACTGACTTCATTTTACAATCCTTAGCTCTATGACCATACTTATTTCGTGTATAAAAATAACCATGAAATAAACTAGCATACCTTGAGGCATTTGGTTGTCTAACAAACCTTATTGTATTTCTCTTGACTTGATCTAACTTCTTTTGATCTTCTTCAAGCTTGCTTATCTTTCTAACAAATTGTTCATGCTCATCTATCAATGAACCTAGCTTTGTTTCCAATTAAATGCTCTCATCCTCTTTAGCTCTTACACTTGATATTTTAGCCATTAACTAACCTCTAAGAAATTGGATAGTCTCCTTATCACTCTTAGCTTCTTTAGCTATGTCATCCTTTATTCTACATGCTTTCTCTATCAAACTTCCCTCAAGAGAAATGACTTGTGCTTTAAAACCTTTGATCAAATATATCATCTTATGTTTCTTCTTTTTATGCTCCTTTAGTTCACCAAGTGCACTCATGATCTTAACTTCGAGATCAACTTCTTATTCCTTGTTGTCATCTTCTCTATTGTTATGGAAATCTTATTTATCAAACATGATGTCCTTTTATTCTTAACACAAACATGTATTGGCATCTACTAGTTAAACCTTGAGATCATTGATAACATTCACATCTTCTTTGGCATCTTTATTCAAAGTACATATATGTTCTTCAAGTTCATTGATCACACCCTTCCACTATTTATTTTCTTTCTTCAACTACTTATCCATCTTTGTACCTACTTAGGATTAACCTTAATCTATTAGGTTTCCTCCAAAGGACCTGCTCTAATACCAATTCATAGAGGTACAATCACTGAGAGAGGGGAGGTGAATTAGTGAGCCCAGATATTTCAACTTTAGTTCCAATCCTTCCAAACTCTTAATCAATACATACATACATTCATGAGGCATACACATCATTCATAACAATGAATAAGACAAACAATGCAAGATCAAGCACATAACACATGACATATGTGGGAAAGTCTCTTGGGGAATAAAACCCATTACAACCTGCAATTGGACTACTGTCTTATAAAAAAGAACCAATTTAGACTAGCAGGCTACTAATTAAGGAACTACCATTCCTGATTTTAGTGAGACTATAATCCTACAAGGAGCTACTACACCTATCTAGTTGAGCACCCACAACAACTAGACTTTTATCAATTTTCACCTTGTAAGGAGGAAATAATCCCCTTAGATTTTGAGTACCCACAATAACACCTATGAATAACACCACCTTTGAATTAATTTCTTCAACACCTAATGATGGAATTATGAGTATCACCCTTCACCTTTAGCAACAAATCTATCATCGAGCACACCCTATGGACCAAATCATATTACATACTTGAATGAACATACAAATATCAATTAAGACACATTACATATCTAAACTAACCCCACTCTTAAAATATGCACACTCAATGCATTAGTAACAAATCTATCACCACATTATCAACATGAGCAAATGGTCATACACACTATCCACACTCTGATCAGTCTATCAAACTAGCCACCAAGATTTTATAGACAACAACAATCCTTCACTCATTCTTAAGGCATCCAAAACATCCTTTTAGATCACTCTATACCTCTTCACTCATGATCAACCTATAAGAGAATTATTCTACCATCAAAACCATGACCTATAGGTTATATACATAGTTCTTAATCTATTATGCTCATCAATCCAACCTTTGGGCACACTTGGCCTCATTTCTTCTTCACTTCAATGCTCACTTCTCTCCAACAAGCCTAGAAATCATCTCCTTTGGTTTCACTATATGTATAGCCTTCTTGATAAATAAATTCTTGGTTAGATATTACACTTGCCTTAACCCTTAAGGCTTCTCTCACATCAAGACATGACTCAATACAATCCACAAATGTCGGCCATAGCATCATGGATCACCTTTAAGCAGCTACACCGTTTAATAAGGCCCTTGTAGCTCTTATAGGTCTCATGGAGACCTATTCACTTATTTATCTCTTCATCTATCAAACAAGAATACATGACCACTTTCAAATACATGGGTCCATTCCTTATGTTCCTTTTGGCATCCTCAAATGATCATAGTCATCTTTTCTCACCTCTATACATGCTCAAACAACTCAAACACTAACCTGTTACATAGGAACATTATGAAAAAACACAAATCCAACTTATTAACCTTTGTTCATAAAAAATATCAATTGGTCAAACCTCCAAAGATGATACGGAGCATCCTAATGGAGTCTACAACACTCCCATATAGCTAAGTCATCATGAGACATTGAAATAGTATCAACACAAGCTCAAACATCCTTCTCAAATCACTTACAAAACATAGTCAAAAACATAGTCAACTTTAGACCTTAATATCCTTGATTGTACACACTTTCATATCTTCAAATCAATATTTCCAGATGTGGCTTGTAGTCCTCTACCACTTTCCTTTTGACAACATTAGCAAATTATCTCTATATCAAAAGATATGGCCCAAAGACTAGACACTATTTTTTCCCTTATTAAATTTCAATATTTAAATGACAACAGTCACGGTTAAACTTTGACCACTTTGCTCGCATCTTGTGTTTTCATTTCTCAAATCAATTATGCACCGTTGATCTTGTCTGAACTTTAATTCATATGTGCCAATGCTCAAACATCAAACCTCAATCACTTTTAACTCATCTCGTGCACCCTTACAATTTTGACTCAATATGCACTATTGATCTCTATAGATCAACCAAGTCTTTAAATATCAATGCTTACCATTTGATCAATCTGTATGAACACCCACTCACTATTATATCTTTATCCTTTACCTTTGACTAGTCATTAAACATCATGCACTTGTCCTCATATCATTGCTTCATGATTTATTGAATCAATGTCCATCATCGATCTTGCTCAAACTTTAACTTGTGCAAAATTATCTAAGTATGGGAACCTTGTTTATCTACTTGAGTAGCTATTTTTGAACCTTAATAACTTATTGTGTACTTAGACGCATGATCTCAAATTTATATCATGTGATCTTTTCACATAGGAGAATCCAACCATGTGACAAAATGCTCTTGAAGCCTTTTTATGTGTGATATATATTTCCATTAAAATTCCTTCTCAAAATCTTCTAACATAGAGCCAACTATACATAGAATTTGTTTAGGAGATTAACTTTTCTTCTGCATAGCTTTTGCCATGCTTTAGTGCATAACCTAAAAGTTAGAAAAAATAAACTAGGCTCAAAAATAAATGAACCTATATGATCACCTTATCCTAAAACATCCACATGTGTGAGATATGCTACCACCAAAATGCTTACTCAGTTATTCTTGCCACATTGCAAATTTTGCTAAGTATGGAAAAACATTATCAAAATACCTGGAAGCCTAACTTTGTAGAAGCATATCTTTTGTTGTGTTACATTTCATGACCTAAAATTTGGTGTATAATAACTAGGAATAAAATTAAACAAACCCATGTGACCATTTCATCCTTACTCATCCACAGATGGTAATGTTGATGTCATCAAACTGCCTGCTCATTTTTTCTACCATTGGACCCAAAGTGTCTAGATGAAAATAATGGATAACCAGATGAATTTTACTTATACACAAAAGCACTCAAAGCATCTTAGGGACCTCTTACACATATTTAATACATCATACTCATCCCTAACATCTCTAACTATGCAAAAATAAAAGATCAACTGAGCATAATAGGATAAACACATTGCACACTTTTTCATTGTCACTTAGGCTATTAAAGCACTTCATCCACTCACCAAGACACCTCCATGACATCATTAAAAATACTCCAACAACACTTTGTTGTTATTTTTTTATTGATTTCTAACATTGTTTGCCACATATATAACTAGGTGAAGATGCATATATATGATTGACATTAGTGTGTCCTAGAGGCTTTTGTCTTGTAAACTAGTTTTCCAATGTTGTACTCTTTTCATGTAATAGTTGATTATAATTTTGCAATTCTAAAATTAACCTTCTCATACTAATAATTTGATCCATTAGAGTCTCACAAGTGCAAACCCTAAAACTTCCAATTGAAATTGCAATAGCACAGCCGAAATTGAAGATATGGGAAGGGAAGGGTTTGAAGAGTGGATAGACTATGCATATAAATTGGAAATAGTAGTATCAACTAGCTCGCCTCTTAGAAGAGTGATAGGATGGACTTGGTTTGAGGAAAATTAGTTATCACCCTCTAGGAGACAGGGAAGAGGAAAACAATCTGATTTATCAATGAAATTTGGTAATTCAACTTGAAATAAGGATGTTAGGGTAGAATATATTAGGTCTAAAAACCTTAACACAACCACTAAAATATGAAACATTAGGATATAAACCCTAACAATATCTATGGATAAGGTTTTTTGCATTATTTAAAGTAAGATGGGTTTAACAAATGATTTAATTTGTAAGGGATTAATTGAGTTAAACCCTGGGTTGTTAAAGGATTTGAGTAAAATAAATTAGGGGGAGGTATGCAATAAATATAACCACTAATTTGTATAAAAAATAACCTAATATCATATTTATAAAAATAGTAAAGACACAAATAAGTATTTTGTTATAAACTAACTAATACAGATGATATATATGTTTAAAACTAGCACATAAGGTGATTAGGGTGTCCTAAATATGAACCAGGTGTTAGAATTCCTCTTGGATAATAACATGGTGCCCTAGATAGTTGTGCATTATGTTAGTGTCCTCTGTTCTGCACTAGTGTACTTGTATAAGGACTTTTGTGAAATTTTGAGATCAATTATGTTCGAGTTTAATAAGCCTATTCATGTGTGGATGAAACTTGCTTCACTATCTATGACCTATTTTAGACTGATTTTATATGCAAACCCTATATCTCAATGTTGTTAGGGTATTTGAGAAGCACAAGTAACAAAAGTTTGATGTTAGATAGGTATGTTAGACCTCCTCAACACCCCACTGTGTTGAGAGTTTCCTACATACCAATACCTTGAGAGGGGATCAAACTCAATGTAATTCTCCCAATCTAGGTACTAGTGAAAGTGTAAGCAATGTTAGTATGAATGTTGGTTTGGGTGCTTTTAATGAGGCTTGAGACTAGGAATATATGTGATTTGAGCTTAGGATAGTTGTAGATGGCTATATGCAAAACTAAAGTACAAAATAGGGATCAATGAACCTAATTTTACAGTACTTGTTTTGAGCTTGTTTTTTGTATTTACATCTAATTTTCATCTAGTGGATAAAAAAATAAAAGTGGTGTATATATATTGATCTAATACTTGTGTGGAGTTTGAAATAGGTCTAGGCCAACCCTAATAGTCTTAGGAATTGAAACTATGCCAATTGGGGTTGAAAAAATGTAAGGGACATTAACATAGTCCCTCGGTCACTAGCACAATGCGCTAGTATCCAGAAAGGGGTGCTAGTGTCCAAGTGTCAAAACATGAGGCACTATGGGCCTAGATCCCTAGGGAAAAGGTCTGAGGTTGATTTTTTGATGTCTAGGTATGTGTAATACCCACACGAAAGTTGGATAAGGGTGACAAGTGGCTCTATGAAAGGTCTAAGGCTAAGCTAGGTATGGGTGGTCTCAAATGACATTCATTGCATTCAAGTGACATTTTATATGACTACACATAGTAAACCAACTAAGTACTCTTGTTTCTAATTTATCACAATATTAATCAATAATTGTACTTTTTATTTTTGGCAAATTTCAATATTTAAATTTAAAATAGTATTTTTCTAAGTTTGTAAATTAATTATCATTCTATAGATTTATTTATCACCCTTGTGCTTAATTATTTCTATATTCTAAACCCTATTTATCCTTATATCATTAAATTTAGGGTTAAACACTAAGTTGCATTTTAGTTACCATACAAAATTAATCTAAATTGAAATAACATTTCAAATTATAATGGACATGACATTAAATTTATGATTAACTTGGCATATCTCATTTTTATGTTGAGAGCACACTTATTGTGAATGTAAAATTGCACACCTAAATTTATGCACCTAAATGTTCATACACCTCATCATCCCAAGAAAATTACTTTCTCATATTTATTTTGTAATTAAAATGATCCAACAAATCCATGTTATCATAGAAAGTTATGTTCCTTGAATTTAGAGATTAATCAAAATGATTCAATTAAATTTATATGATATAAATGGAATGCATAATCTTAATACTAAACTAGGAATAAAAAATAAACATAAAAAGTACATACAATGAGAAACGATGGATACAAACTATAAAACACAATATGAATTTGAAACAATGAAATGCTATCATAAAATATATTCATTCCAATTATAAATAATGTTCAACCAATCTGCATCCCACCTAATCTTATGTTGGCTACTTGATCTTACGAAATCATTGCCCCTTCCAATTTGATTGAAACATAATTTAAACAATACAAACGCTATGTAACAAATTGCTGCTAATGCCAAACGACACTATGTCATTTTGAAAGGGCTCACAATTGAAACTTACGTAAAATGAGATTAAAACATCCCATGATTCTTGACCCGTCATTTTCTCATTTATTGTTTTGTCATAACTTTAGTGCTCCCCAATTGAAAATAAAATAATTTTTAAAAAAAAGGGTCTAAAAAGTTTAATTGATGATGACGCTTTTTCTATTTTAAACTCATTGAATTTCTTTAGAAAATTTGTCTCATCCTTACTACGTAACCAAAGATAAAAGTATAAATATGAACTTTTCCGATTTTTTCTTTTATTTTAAGATGTAATATATTTTTAAAACTTAATATTAAAACTTTAAAAATATTTAAATTGAATATTTTTCAATATAGATTAATATATACCTGTCCAACCAGTATATAGCAAGATGTAATTCCTCAAAATCACATCCTACAAGTGAAAAAGAACTATATTGAAAGAGTGAATGAATATTCTTAAATTGTGTTAAATTTGATTGATTTGTGATAAAAATCGGTATGCAGAATTCACATAAACAATTTTGGATAAACATATTGACCAATCTTCCGATGTGGGATCTCCATTATAACAATAGACTTGTACACCGAAGAATCAAAATTATGCCTACATTTACATTACAGATAAATCATGATTCTAATTTTATAAAAAATAAAATAAAATAAACCACTCATATTAAAAGTAAGCTTAAATTGTAAGAGGTTGCAGAAATCCACCTTGGTGATACAAAATTGAAATGAAATGTAAGTGATGTGCAATATAAGCAGATTCAGATATTTTCAAAATGCAAAAAAAAAATTATCAATTAAAAGAGATAAGATAAGATAAATATATTAATGTACGACAAATGATCATAAAAGTAGGTTAAAGGGACTGCAGAGTATAAAAGTGTCAGAACAAAGTGGGAAGATCAAACAATTTCCCAAAGAGAAAGCAAAGCTGAAAGAGAAAAAAAAATACAACAATAAGCGGGAGCAGCCAGAAAAGAAAGAGGAGAACAAACCGCAACTAACAACCTTAGCCAAATGGAGAGGTGGGAAAATAAAAGATGGGAGAAGAACGAGGGGAAACAATGAGAGAGGTCCATCAAAGAGTGGACCCAACTCTCCTAGCATCCATGGTCATGGAGATAAAACTCAAAATAGATGGATAACTAGTGGAGAAGGAGGTGGAGTGTCTAGTCTATCTCGTGTGTTGTTGTCTGGAGGGAGTAACATGTCATGATGATTTCGTGAATCTAGTTTAACTCCTAGAGATGGAACTAAAATGGCTATGTCGACGAGATTCTAGAGGTTGTGAAAGGTCCCCCGAAAACTAATCACCAAAATTTTAGTTGAAAAAAAATGAAATTTTTGAAATTTGTTTGATGATAAAGAGTTTTTACTATTTCAGTCAATTTCATTTTATAAATTTATGAATAGTCTAATATAAAAAAAAAGAAGACTAATCACTCTAAAAATGTAGTTGAAGGTAAATGAAATTTTTGAAATTTGTTTAATGACAACAAGTTTTCACTATTTCAATCAATTTCACATCACAAATTTGTGAACAGTCTAATATTTGCCCTGCCTAGTGAGAAATCTTGTCTTTCACTCATTTTGGTTGTCATTCATTCTAATCATGATGATGGAATGCTTTTATTGTTTTATATGCAACTATATAGACTTACTCTATATCCAAATTTTAGCTTTTCTTGAAGTTATAAGATTGAAATAGTTTAGACTTATGATTTAAATATAATTATTTTTAAAGATATATTTGCAATGAAGTAAAAGGGAATAAATTATTATATTTTATTTTCAATTAAAAATAATATAATTTCATTTCATTTTTTTTAATTAATTTTTTTTATCTTAAATCATTTTGACTTACTTCAAAATATGCATTTATTTATTTTTGATAATAATTAATAATTATACATCACATTTAAATACATTTAAATTTTTATTTATAAAAATATGTATAAGTAAGTTTTTTATTTTAATTTTTATAAAAAATATAAACGACTAAAATCTTACCCAAAAAAAAACCATTCTAAAAGTACAAAATTTAGTTGGAACACTTTCTCAGGAAAAAAAATTTAACATCATATCTGCTTGATAGCTACCTAAAATTTGAAATTATGATATACATTGAAAAAAAATCAAGAAACGAAGTAATGTCAATGTTGATACCGCGAAAATAGATTCAGAAATCTTTCAAAAGCAACTGTGATATCTTTGACGCTTATTTAATCAAGATATGGAAAAAGAAAACGATCTAAAGCCATAAATGATTACATTTTTAAAAAGTAAACCCTTTTACATGGAAAATCACATATGTTAAAAGAAAACGATCTAACTAAAAAGGCATATTTTTCTAACTAGTCAGGCTACAAAGTGGAGCGACCTGCTAACTAGGCTTCCCTCAAAACGTTTAACCAGTAATCGATGTCGTCATCATTATCTTGAAAATCTGGAATGTGGAGATTTGTACGCTCTACAACATCCATACTGCTCAAGAAATCATATTTTGGATAGGCAGACACGAAATAATGAGCTTTCAGGCTTGAGCTCTGTTCTCCCCACATTTCTGTTGCATCTCGCCTTTGTCCTGGCAACCAACTTTCTTCATCTTCAATATTCCGATATTCAAAGACAAATGTATCATCTAGTAGTAAGTTCTGGTGCGTACTCTCATCTTCAATATTTTGTAACTGTTGATCATACCCAATATCCACCTCAAAAGAATTTAAGGAACCTGAATCCGCACTGACAGTGTCACTGTCTATGCTACTCATAGATGAAAAGATTTCGCTTGACAGATCGGCTGAATCATAGAATGAATCGGACAAGCTGAAAACACTAGTTGTGGGAGAATCGGACGAACCATTTGGTGGGATTGGAAATGGTAAAGTTACGGTGGCTTCAAGAGTATCTTTGTCCATCGGTGGACTGGCAATGAGGGAAGCATCGCTGTACCCTGAGTTATGAAGTGAAACCAAAATCGGCGAAGCAGAGGACGTTGAATGCTTTGCTGCTGCATGCGTCACCGGATCGATTCCCATTTGCAGAATCCGTTTCTTCAAGTAAGTATTCCACACATTCTTTATCTCATTGTCTGTTCTTCCAGGCAGGCGTGAGGCAATAGCAGACCACCTGTAACACATTTGATTAACATCGGCTTTTAGGCCTAAATCATCATGGTGGATGTAAGAAATCAGCAAGTTACTAAGGATAATCTAACAAACCTGTTTCCCAGAAGTTTGTGAAGATTAATAATAGCCTCCTCTTCTTCGGGACTCAAATTGCCACGTTTAATGTCTGGTCTTAGGTAATTTGTCCACCGCAGTCGACAGCTTTTACCGCATCTTAAAAGTCCTGCCGCCATGAACGAATATCGGTTTTTTCTCAAAATAGACAAATATATATCCGGTTAGTTAGTTAGTGTATACCAGTGTTTAAACCCCCCAAAACCCTTACTCTCAATCCCAGATTAATTAAAAAAAAAAGATAAAAATGAAATAGGTGAACAATATGAACCTGCTTGCTTAGGGAGCGCACGCCAGTTGCCATGACCATGTCTGTGTATAAAATCGAGGAGTATCCGATCCTCTTGAGAAGTCCAAGCGCCTCTCTTTACTCCCATTTTATCACAGCACGGAGCTCGGCCCATTTTCTTTACTGCAATGAAGCTTGCTGTATTCAGTATTACAAGACAGCCACACGTGTATTATTCTTTATATTGAAAGTAGGATCCGCAGGACTCCACACGTGGTGAGATACGCTCCGTTGGTAAAATCTACACGACGACGCCATCAAATAATTTATCGCCCTGTCGGTCATATCGCTTGTATATTTCGACTATAAGTACATGACGCCATTTCTCACGTATGAAAACTTGGAAGCTTTTTCCAAATAATAAAGTGGCTTTATTGTGTCCTCGCCCCCGACTGTGACATACACGATTGTTAATATTTTATTAGAACCCATCACTTTCACTATTTAAATTGATGGTCAGAACAATAAATTGGAGTCGATAAGTAATCACGGTCCATATTTCACGTTTTGGGACATAAACGGGTTCATCTCTTTTCTGGTAAACAATTTTTTACCCCGGAAGTATGGTAGAATGAGAAACAACAAACAAAAGCAACTAAAACGACATTACAAATTGTAATATATTTAGTAAATATTGTAAATTTAGAAGAAAAAGGTGGCGGCTCATTCTTGAGGTTGGGTATTCCAAGGAGAAAGCTCGGCAGAAGAAAGATTAGATGCCATTCGACAACCCTGAATAGGGTCTAAGGGAGCCAAAAAAAACAATAATACCTTAACTAGGAGGTGGTAAGAAAATATTGCCAACCAAAGCACTTTCCTGTATGTGTACTCCACCAAGACAGGACAACAACATACTATAATCACCTAAAAGTGGTAATTGGATGTTATGAGTGTCCTCTGAGTTAAACTATCTCTAAGCTAGCCATAGACCTATACTTGAGCATTAGACTTACTTTTGTAGTCATTCAACATACCACAATCACCTACAAGTAGTCAAAAGACAATCCCATAACTGTCATCCCAGATCCAATCCAATGTTCTCAATGGTCTATAAAGAGGACATTAACGCCACATTTGGGACACTACATGCACATGGCGCTAGTGTCCCCAACTAAGCACTATTGTCTTTAGCCCCAACTCTTTCTAACGGATACTTTTTCAAATGTGTGCCCCTCCTAAGGTCGACCTAATCATATTTTCTTATTCGCACAAGCAACAAAACCCTATAAATATAAGTCTAATTCATCTTTATTGGCTACATGGAAAATAGATGCAAAAGCTATTCAAACCAAAGACAAATTGAGCAAAATTAAGGTATTTGATCTCTATTCTTTTACTATTTTATGCAAACTACCATCTACAACAGCCCTAAGTCCAGTTTTCAAACATTTCAAAGCTCAAGTACATTCAAGGCATCTAAGGCCACTCTGACTCTAGCCTTCACTTGAACTTGCATCAAACATTAGGTGGGAGAACTACATCGGGCTTGATCACTCTTAAGAGTATTGGTGTGTTGGCAACTCTCTACACAGTGGGATGTTGAGGATGTCCAATCCATCCTACTAACACACACAAAATTATTGCACATGCCATACTTACAAGGATGACTAGGGTTTGCACATAAAATCAATTTTTTAGGCACAACACAAAGCTCCAAGTTTTGTGCACACAGAAACAAGACATATAGACCAAGGTGTAGGCGCTCCCAAAAAATAGGAGCAATCTCGCAAAGGGGACATTATCACCACATTGAAGATACTACACATAGATGACACTACTATCCATACTGGATACTACCTATCCAGTGAGTAGACGAACATCAGGATCATGTTGATGACACAAATAACTACTCAAATCACAACTTTTAGAACTTAGATCATCCACGTTAGTCAATTTTCAGAAAAGTCTTTATCTATCCCTATTTATTGCTATTATTAGAAAGTCAAATAAAGTCAAAGGTCAAAATAAATTAGTACTTAATTATTACATGTTTATTTAACTGATTTAGGCATCTCACCCCTTTAATCTAAATATAGGATTTTTACTGTAAAAATCTAAATGGTTAAATCATTTGGTGAACCCATCTTCAAACATTTCTTCAAACCCTAACTTTCATTAATCCAAAAATTTGTGCAATAAATTTAGGGCTGTCTACTTTTTATTTTCTCAATTTTTTGTAGACAACCTCGCTAAATTAAATCAATTTTACATTAAGGTTTCAATTTATTTTACATCTAATTTAAATTATTGCAAAGAGACGCTAGATTCAAAAATCTAAACCCTAGACACACTTAGGGTTGGTATCCTTTTCTATTTATACTCAAATTTTATTTCCAAAACTCAAATTTCAGATTTATGTATCTTCTAATTCATATAATCTTGATCATAATGACAGAAGAAATCACTCACTTTTTGTTTTAAAGTCTAATACTTTAATTTACATACTTGTTTCCTTTAATTCAAAATGAACTCAAAAAGGACATAAACACATGTATAGATGATGTTTTATATCAATTGATATATATGTCACATCTCATAGCATGTTATCTTTCTCCTATATGAAATTCCATTAACAAGCAAACCGATACACACATAGAGGATTTAGAACATAAGCTAACAACTATGTTCTAAGTTTCAATGCCATATCTTATATACATGAAATAATATCCTTTTCCTCCTCATGTCCATAAGGGTGATAACTACTTTCCCTCTAACCAAGTCCATGCTATCACTCCTCCATGAGAATATACAGCTTCTATCAATGTCACTATTCTCCATATTCATTCTATTCACACCTCTTCTCGATAGTGTGTCTGTCTACATGTTCAAAAAGAAACAACTAGGGTGTGCACTTGTGAGACTCTATGGGATCAAATTATCAATATGAGCAAGATAATTATATTTTTATAAACTCACAATCAACTATTACATGAAAAGACTACAGCATTGGAAAAAAAATTGCAAGACAAAGTCCTCTAGGGCACAATAGTGTAAATCATGTTTATACATCTTCAACTAGTCAACTTCTGGCAAACAATGTTACATATCAGAACACAAAATCACTACAAAGTACATCTACAACTAGTGATTCAAAAATAATTCAAAGGTCAAATAAGATTTCAAGTGAGACACTATGGGAAATGATCAAATCTAAGTTGATCAACATACCTCCTCTCCACCCAATGAGGAGATCCATATATTTTGGTGCATATCATAGAATGCATGGGCACCACACTGATTCATGTTTAGCATTAAAAAATAAAATATAATAGATAATGGATACATATGACTCCCATAGTGACACTTCATCCACACAACATACAATGGCATGTCTACCAATTCAAAAAGGGTCAAACTCAGAAAAAAGTACAAAAATGGTTACCAAAGCATAACTCATAACAACATAATCACAATAAGAAATGGTACAAACACAAATAAATCAAGCACATCTATCTCTCCAAAAGGAGGTTAAATATTAAATATACTATGGGCTTGGTCAAAATTATATACAATAGTATGCTTATCATGGTCATGGTTTGAGCAAACAGGTCAAAGGCATCACTTCTCATATTCTAGAAATTGATAATATTGGTCAACAAGGTTTGGGGTTTATTGAATGTTCCAAGGCACATCATTCAAAAATATAGTCTATCAAGGAAAAACATATAGATACATAGGAAATGTTACAAAAAGAGAAAGAGCTTTAGATGCAAAGTAAAAATCATGCTCAACCAATAAGAATTTTCAAGCAAGGATTTATAGGAAAAGAGCCTCCCCAACACAGTATGTCTACAAAAAACACAGTTTCAAAGGGTGAAATCACAATCAATATTTTTTAGGACAATTTAGAATGGTCAAATCCATAGTATGTGGTAAATCCCTCTAGCATTCTAGGTTATTATGATTTTGATGTTGAACAATACTATGATTCTGATGAGGAACAATACTCAAATTACCACTTCAATAACATTCATTCACAACGTAAAAATCACATTGCACGAGAGATTACCATTATTTTTTCAACACAATCCCTAGTGATAGTGAGCCTTCCATGAGAATTGTTGACTATTTTGACCATAAGTCAAAATTGGTCAACCCTCTATAGTACAAAACTTGTATAGGTATTTTTTTAAGGTTTTATAGTGTGTACCATGGTCCTAGGTGAAGTTGTCTCATATGTCATTAGCTTTGTCATGGTCACATTTTAGTCTTTTATGTCTTATGTCATGTTAGGGATCATTTCTGAGCCATTCATGAATGCTTGTACAGTTTTCCATGTAATACAAGTTGTCGAAGTGTTTATCAATGTCCCATATATCAATTTCTTTTCAGACATGTTAGTCCTAATTGCAAACTTGTAGGCTACTACGTAAGAACAAGAAAATAGTTGAAAAAGGAGGAGACTTGGGTAGTTTTTCAACTTATGAAGGTGTTTTGGCATATGTGGAATGATTTTAAATGTCTCTTCAACTCCCATGAAATTATTTATACACTTGGTCAGCTTTGAAACATTTTAAAAATGGCCTCAAACTATTCAGCTTCTTCATGGCTCCTCTTTGCATACAAAGATAGTCAAACAATTTTCTCATGGTACAACTAATACGAGGAGAATCAAGTTGAATGAATGTTAGGGATGTTAATAAAATTTATCTACTTGAAATTCATGGGAATAGTTCAAGGATTAGTTTCTTCTACTTTATGAACCATTTCTTAGAAGTGTACTTCCCTTTTATGCTTGCTCTTTCACATACCCTATAGGTTTTTCTTTTGTTTGAGTTGGTCCATAGAAACTAAGTATTGTAAATGATTTTGGAGAGTGTGAAAATTATTCTCTCATGATTTATAGTCTTGGTTACATATGTGAACATGATTTGATAATCCAAACATCTCATGTTTCTAGTTGAGGTCACCACTAGAGTTGCACAATCAGTGTTTCACCTATTGCATAAGGTTCTTGTTCCTGTGCTGATCTCAAATGAAAATATAATGTAGTATTCCATGCCTCTCATGATATTATGGCCACCTCTCTTCCCAAAGATGAATTTTAAATGTGTTTCACATGAATAACAAAGTCAAAGATATACACAATCAGTCTCTTATAGACACCCACTTACAGGCAGATAAAAGGACCCCTACATAGTCATGGTGATGCGATGAAGAGATGGGAAAGTGGTGAGAAGCTACCTAATGTGTTGGTAATCAATCCTAAACCATGAAAATGGTTTGAGATTGATTGAAAAAACCAATTCATCATGCACATAGTCTTGTGTCACCCCTTCATAGTTTCATATACTATATGTGAACCTACAAGTGACCCATATAAGACTAATCATGTTGGAAAGAAAAAATTGGAACTTTTTTCAAGTCTTTGAAGGAGTAAAGGATCAATTTGATAAGTTTAAGAAGGTCTAATATTGATTATATAACCATACACTATGCATATTGTTAATATCCCACCTTCACTACCATGTGTCTCACATATGCACCTACATGTGGCTCCAAGAGAGGCCTGAGGGTGTTGCAAGAAGTGTTTGAATTTTTTTTGAAGGCATCAACAAGTCTAATAACATGAATAAGGTCATAAAATCAATGCAAGAATAATAACCTAGAAAATAGACTTGAAAATTAGGATCTCAGTTGAGAGAGTTACATTTGGGACTAATTGCCTTTATTCCTTTGAAACATGGTCTTGTCCATACTTTGTGCCATCATATAGTAGTGTGACATGAGGTCTAGAGAGGTCTAACTTATTCCATCATGTATCAAACATATAGGGGAAATGCCTTACAAAATATCATGAATGTTTAGATAAGAGAAGATGATATAAGAGGTTGTCAAACTCAAGCAATTCTTCACTATAATTATTCAGTATTCTCTACTATGTTTTGAGTTTCGATGACCTCAGAGTTCAACAGTGGCATGATGAAGGTATAAATTGTAATAAAATTATCCCACTTGGATGGAGAGAACACCATGGTTTCCATATCAGCCAAAAAGGTATTTATATAATGTTTTGGTATGCAAGTCATCTACAAGTGTCCTTTTGGCCCTCAAAATGATTACCTATAGTTAACTATAGTATGATAGTGCACTAAATCATAATGGTCTAGATGTGGCAAGTCATGAATGAGTTGAATCATAAGGTGAGTTTAGATTTTTCAAAGAGACTCCCAAGGTAACCTATAATGACACACATTATTCATGACAACCTACACGACCTTCAATACCAAAATAACACCTACAGTCAACACAATTTGTCATAGTAGACAGTTTACCCTATTCAAGTGAGGAGAAATGCATTGTGAGGGTTAATAGAGGATGGATTTGTAGACATGTTTGAAATCATATTTAAAATGATTATTACAAACTTCACATGGTTTTCATAACAAGTAAATAGAGCATGGAGGGTTCCAACATAAAACCTGTAGTCAATTCTCCAACCTTTCACATAATTAGTGTTATAGAAGTCTACCTTGAATATTTAAGGATGATATGAGTCTGATCTAGACCTAAAATATTGTATATATTATCCCCATGATTATATTGAGCCTTTCATACCCTTTATTTGACTAAGAATATAGGTGAAGTGCCCCCATTCTATCTCAACTAGAGGGCACTCCTCGAGAAACACACCCTATAGATTTGACATGCGGAGGATAAGAAAGTGAGACGGGAGGTCTTAAAGCACTAAATATTGGTATGGTAGGTTTTTCTAGACGTTATAAAATATAATTAAGGCCTTTTAATATTGAGAAATCACTTAGAGGTGGTTGTGAATAACAAGACAATTCAGTCCTCTAGGCCTATTCTAGGCATAAATCCCTAATGGGGTATCAATACCTCTTCCAGGGTAAATTGAACCTTTTAATATAATATAGGACTTCTAGGGGGAGATATAAAGTTTTTTGAATATTTTTTTTTGCAAAGATCCATCACAAGTTGGTCAAACTTGACCTTTTTCACCTCAAGCTTACTCAAATTGCACACCCAAACTTGAGAGGCCATATTTAGACACTCATACTAGTATAGACCCTTAGAGTGGAGGCCCAAGGAGTTGGGAGATGTTGAATAGGGTCCTAAAAATGATTCTAGTGGATTTGTTTTGAGTTTTTAATGTTAGGATTATATAAATAATCCTTAAGAGTCAAAATGAACTAAATCCCCCCAAAACCCTTGCTCATGATCCAATTCGAAATAAATGGATGTAGATGCATCTAAAATAGATAGTATTAACTATAAATTATTTTAGGATTGAATAAGACACTTTAAAACTCCACCCCATCCACTTGGTTGATACCCTACTTGTACGAACATGGTACATATTAGGTTTTCTTCACATATTTGTATGTTTTGCAAGTTCAAAAGAGATTTGAAGGATGAGGATAAATTTGGGAGATCAAGTGGGAGGTAATATAACTCCTAATTTTCATTTATTTCTTCAAAAAATTTAATAATTATCTCTGCAAGATCGTTCACTTTAGGTAGTCTATGGATGAGAATGAGAATGGAGGGTGACCACAAAGTGAGAAAGTGACAATATTAATGGGAAGAATTTTAAGGTCTTCATGATGGATTGGGATGAAATAAGACTCTTTAAATGTGTCATAACACCTCTTTGATTGATTTTATTTCATACATGAAGACCATCTTGGTGCCAAATGTGAAGACAAGCCTATAAAACTAGTGATGGTGACTGCAGGTAGTGAGGACACTTATCCAGAAGAATACCAATGATTATGGAAAAATGTAATGAAAATTGGAGATTTTTAATAACCCCCCCATCATATTTCACATTTTTCATCTCTCTTTATTCTACTTTGGAGTGGTCAAGAGATCAAATGATGAAGGCAATTTCCAAGAAGGTGGTTAAAGGGTCTTACGCCAATTTTAAGGAATTTTCATGTCTTAAAGGGACATCTATCCAAATATACCTTTCATGGTTTGTTTCATGCTATTCTAAAATTCAAAAAAACTAATTCTCATGCCTTGACAAGTAGCATTGTGACCCTTGAGATCCACTTCTCTCTCTCCTTTCTCACATTCTATAAGTACTAGCCATTTTGGCTCTTGTTTTCTATTTCCACACCTGGTATGGTGAAGCCCTACTTGTTTGATGTTGTAATTTTCCTTTTAATAATAAATTAAATATTTATTTTTGTTCATAAACATATTATCTAAGTGTGTGAATATATATATGGTGAGGTTTAGTAATAATCTTATATCATTGCTTCTCTTTGTCCTTCCATGTTTGGTGCAAGAAGTTCTCATTTTAATAGGTCATATGGAGTGTATCTAATCTGTTAGATTTCCTTCAAGTGTGTAAGTATTCTTATTATTTTTAAATTATCTCTGGTCCACTTATCTTGAGTATTCGTATGCATATCACCTCCATATTGAAATACTAATGTTAGAATATCTTAGGACTTTGAAGCTAGTGTGGATATGTATTTATTCTTAGTGTAGGAGTATGATGATATTTTGGAGATATTAATGGTATATCACCCCATTAGAATAATTTAATTTCATACATATTCCTACCCCTTTTCACATAATCAATCAATTAGTGTAGGCGATAATCACTTAAAGGTCAATCTAGGGAGCTAGTCGTTACACCTAGAGGTTTACCTCTACTATAGGCAACACACAAGTATAGATGTATTAAAATGTTGCCAAAATATTCAAGTAGGCTGGAATAACCTCCTTTAGGTTTAAATATTTGGTTCCAATAATTATGGCATGCTTGGTCAGACTATTGTCCTAAATAAATTTTCAAGGTGAATGTTGGTCTTGATAACATCATAACTACATATGGTATACTACTCAGCATTTGATGACTCCATTCAAGGTAAAATATAGTTTTAGACCATTATTTTGTCATATTATTTTGATCATAATTCATGTTCCTTACTTGGTCTTATTCTATTAGAATTTTCAATCCCACCAATCCACCTCTCCAAATTGAACTTCGTCTTGAAGTTCATCATCCTTAGTATATTCTACCCTTTAAAGAACAAAAGGAATTTGCTATCCAAGAATACCAAGAAAGTAAAGAAAAAATTTAAGAGAAAATGGATAGGTAGCATGCCTTCCCATCATTTAGCACTGAAAATACAATTAATCTTGATGCCTATGATGACATTCCCTTTAATGGCACAAAAAGTATTCCTACATTCAATAGTGAAGGCCATGTCACTCCTAGTGACCATATATCAAAATTATGTAGTTTTCATAATGTTACCAAGCTCAACATTGATATTAGACTCCTTTCTATGTCCCTTAGATGGAAAGCACTTGATTGGTATATGAATTTTCCCAGTGGTTGTATCACAACTTGGGATGATTTTGGAGAGCTACTAACATAAATATTTGAAGACAACAGTGACCACAGTTCACTCATTCACTAACTCAATGTGATGCAAAGATACCTAAAGGAGATAATGCATGATTTTAATGAGATGTTACAAAGGACATGGCATAGGTTTTTTTTTTCCCTACATAATTGGGGGCCATTGACACATACATAGCCATCATGCTATAATCAATGGGTTGTTTCACTTTCCCCAAAGCATATGACCTTGCCATTAGAGACAAAAATGGCCTCATAAAAACTAGAAATTTGCCTTCAAAAGTGTCCATGCCTATGATTCCAAATACTTATATTGTTTCTCCAAGTGTTGCCCAAGTTCCTAATGCTAATGCCAAGTCAAGGACTACTCCTAAGAAGGCATATGATGCCATGTATAATGATGCAATAATTTAGTTCTTAGAATCTTAGCTTTGATAAGTAAAGAACAAAAAATGTGTGAATTAAAATCCCTATCCCTATCATTACAAATATGGTAAACAATGTGGGCAAGGGAGAGGACAAGGGCAACCTAGTTTCAATAGGCCTACAAATGAATAAATCCTACTTCAACCTCTAACACAAGAGCAATGGTATTGGTGCATAGTAATCTGATCCAAGGAGAAGAATGGTAAAAATGTTAGTTCATGGATGAAAATTAAGGTGGAGAACAAGATCTAGTTTCTCAAAGAGGACTCACTCCTTAGCTATCAAAAAATGATGAAGTCCTCATGCAAACAAATTAAAGTTGGCATCCTCAAGGAGTAAGTTTCACCAATTTCCTAGTTGAAGACACTTATGTGATTAATCAATGAAAGTATGTTGTATACGATACTAGAGAAAAGAGAAAGACTCTAGGAGATGTTAGTGGTGAGGCTATAAGTGCATACAACCCTCCTATAAGGCAAAAAATCATGATTGTAAGTATGGTAGTCCCTACAAATCCTACATCTCCATCAAGTCATAATGTCGAAAAGTCTCCCCAAGTTTCTTCAATACCTCAATTTACAAACAATTTATTGCCTCCAAGGATTCATGAAAAATTATGTATTTCTTCTATAAACATTGTGGACTCATTGAAGAATGCCAATACATCCATTTCTCTTTGGGATGTCCTTCATATGCCTAGCCAAAAGTATCTCTTGCAAAAACAACTATCCATTATTCATGTTAGTCATCCATCACCAAGCCATAGTAATAACAATGTTTCTCTTAAAAATGGTCCTAATAACATTATGAAACCCTCTACTATGTCTGAGAATCCTCCACCCTTCTACCTCACTCTCATTCTATGGGATAAACTTGTTTATAAAGGTATATTTAATAGTGGATCTAGCACATCAATGATGCCCATGGCTGTAACTGAAAAATTGGGTCTTAAGTATGAACCAAATAGTAAGAGGGTGATTCAATTATATGGCACACCTACCAAGTTAGTAGGATTGATCAAATAATTGAAGGTTTTATTGCATGATTGTCCTAGTTTCACCATCCTCTAAAATATTAGGGTTGTTGACTTGCCTACCCACTTTGCTATCTACCTCTCAAAGGATTTCACAACCAAGATAGTAGGCTACCTCTGAGCTGATTGGTCCTTCTTGTCCTTTAGGATAAGGTATGGAGAAAAATAGACCATTAAGACTCAACCACTTGCAAAATTTCAAATTGAACCCTATGTAGAAGCAAGGCCCAACTTGAATTGCATCATCAATGAAAAATAAGAGTCTATTGTGGATGATGGTGCTTCTTCCAAGCTTGATGGTATTATTTAATTTTTTATAGATGAGTATGGTATAGATTATTATGAACACGATCCATACACTTATTTTGAGAAAACTAACCTTGGCACCTATATCATCCATGAAGGAACATTTGAGTAATATGAGGTAAGCATTGATTATTCTCTCTCATATGATATGGTGAGCAATTATTTTATTTAGGCATATGATGATGATAGCTTGAAAAGCATGATAGATCACTATGGTGAGAAAAATAATTTCCTTATACTTTCAATTAATGAATCAACCATTGAAGATGGCATTCATGAAGAAGAATATGGCTTATGGCAAAGATTCAACGCCATAAGTTAAGAATGTAATTAGCTATGTAAGACTATTCCTCCTCCAAAGAAGTGTGAATATGATGATATGTTTGCTAATGAGCCTGAAAATCAAGATGTTGAGTTTCCTATTAAGTAAGAAAAATAAAGGCTCACCAAACATAAGAATGTATGTTTTACTATTGTCAAAGAGAGTGCAGTCATAGACAGGCCTAATGAAGTCAAAGCAAACATATTTATGCTTGAAGGACTTTCAAATACCAAGCATGAAAATGATTCATTTTTAGATGTGTTGGAGCATGAATAGATCAAGTTTGATGATACCATAGAGCAAGAACATCATACCCAAAATGAATGCAAGGTTGAAGTAGATGCCATGCTTCCTCATACTTAGTTTGAAAAGTGCAGATCGGATATGATGAAGATCAAACAAGTTTTAGAACCAATCAAAATACTTGGAGGGAAAGAGAGAACATTAATGAAATCTCAAAGTAGTCCAATTGTAGGCATGAGAAGACCTAAGAATGGTAATTCATTTCACCATCTACATAGTCAAGTGTTTGATGATGAAGATGCCTCACATGATGAATTGCTTTCATGAATTAGCAAGGATGCAAAGGGAACAATATTTGACCCTAGTTGAAGCATGGTGATCTATTTTTCACCTCAAGTATGAGGGATTGTAAATATTAGGATAGGTGTGTGTATTTTTTTTAGTTATGTGTGTGTGTGTGTGTGTTCCATAAGTGCTCTTGAGAACACGTGTGTTTCCTTTAGTGTGTCTTATTTTTTGTGTCTTTATTTTTTGTTTGGTGTGGTTTCAAAGGAAATTGAGTGTCAAACTTGTGTATAGATGACTCCATATCCCAATGGATTGGAGTAAGCTATTGGTCATTGTCATAACCAGCTTGTCAACCCTAGGAAATCACTAAAAATGCTGACTATTTTGACCACAAGTTAAAATAGGTCAACCCCCTATATTAAAAAACTTGTATAGGGTATTTTTTAATTTCTTATAGTGTGTACCATGATCCTATTTTAGGTCATTTATATGTCATTATCACCTCTTAGTCTTTTATATCTTATGTCATGTTAGGTGTCATTTTTGAGCCATTCATGAAGGTTTGTATGGTTTACCATATAAGAAAAGGTTTCAAATTGTTTATCAATGTCCTACATTTCAGTTTCTTGTTAGACATGTCAGTCCTAACTAAAAACTTTTAGGTTTCTATGTTAGTAAAAGAAAATAGTTGAAAAAAGAGGAGATTTGGGAAGTTGTACAACTTATGTAGGTGTTTCAGAATGTGAGGAAGGATTTAAAATCTCTCTTAAACTCCCCTCAACTAATTTTTTTACTTGGTTATCTTTGAAACATCCAAAAATTCCTAAAATACTTATGTTCTTCCATCGCTCCTCTTTGCATGTATAGATAGTCAAACGATTTTCTCATGGTATGGCAAATAGGAGAAGAATAAAGTTGAATGCCTATGAGGGATGGTATTAAAATTGGTCTAATTGAGATTCATGGTGGGAATTCAAGTATTGGTT
Source organism: Torreya grandis (assembly GCA_037957365.1). Lineage (NCBI taxonomy): Eukaryota > Viridiplantae > Streptophyta > Pinopsida > Cupressales > Taxaceae > Torreya > Torreya grandis. Next base: position 1,382,859 of record JARHVA010004760.1, on the reverse strand, counting down.
TCTTCTACTTTATGAACCATTTCTTAGAAGTTTAGTACCTTTTTATGCTTGCTCTTTCTTATACCCTGTAGGTTTTCATTTTGTTGGATTGGGTTTGCATGAACTAAGTTATATAAGTGATTGTGGAGAGCACGTAAATTCATCTCTCATGATTTATAGTATTTGTTTCAATTTTGAACATGAATTTATAATCCAAACATCTTAGGTTTCTAGTTGAGGTCACCAATGGAGTTGCATAGTCAGTGCTTAACCAATTGCAGAAGGTTCTTGTTCCTATGGTGGTATCAATTAAAGAGAAAATGTAGTGTTATAGGCCTATCAAGATATTTTTTCCACCTCTCTTCCCAAATATGAACTAAAAATGTGTTTCACATTAATAGCATAGTTAAATATACACATAATTAGTCTCCAGCAGACACCTACCTAGAGGTAGATAAAAAGACACCTACACAATCATGGTGATGTGATGAAGATATGTAAAAGTGGTGATAAGTTCCTTGATGTGTTTATAATAAATTATGAACCATGAAAATGGTTTTATATTTCTTGGAACAACCAAACCATCATGCACATAGCCTTGTATCACCTCTTCATAGTTCCATATACTGTACGTGCACCTACATGTGCCACAAAGAAGACTAATCATGTTGGAATGAAAGAGTTGAAACTAGTTTTAATTATTTCAAGGTGGAAATGGGAAAATTTAGGACTTAAATAAGGTCTAATATTGAATATATAACCATTCACTATGCATATTTTTAATATCCCACTATCACTACCTTGTGTCCTACATATGCACCTACAAGTGCATCCAATAGAGGCATGAGGGTGTTTCATGAAGTGTTTGAAGTCCTAAAATGGTATAATAACATGTATAATGTCATATAATAAATGAGGGAATCATAAAACAACAAAAACTTTAATCTTAGGATCTCAGTTTGAGATAGTTACATTTGGGACTAATTACCTTAATTCCTCCAAAATAGGGTCTTGTCCATACTTGGTGCCATCATATCATAGTGTGTCATGAGATATAGATAGGTCCAAATTATTCCATCATGTATCACACATTTATGGAAATTAATTTCAAAATATCATGAATATTTGGCCATGAGAGGATGATAGAAGATGTTGTCAAACTCAAGCAATTCTTCACTATAGTTATTTAGTATTCTCTACTATGTTTTGAGTTTCAATGACCTCATAGTTCAATAGTGGCATGATGAAGGCATAAATTACAATAAAATGATCCCACTTCAATAGATATAACACCATGGTCTTTTTAGTATCCAAAGAGGTAAATATACAAGGTTTTGGTATGAAAGTCATCTAGAGGTGTCCTTTTGGCCCTCAGAATGGTCACCTACAATAATGAATGTGTTCAATCATAAGGTGAGTTTAAAATTTTAAAATATAATCCAAGTGGAACCTATCATGAATGTAGTGTTCATGATAACATACAGGACCTTCAATACCTAAAAGAACATCTTCAATTAACACAATTTGCTATAGTAGGCATTTTAGCCTATTCAAGTGAAGAGAAGTGAATTGAGATATGATGATGATGAACTTAAAATGGATATTACATATAAAATATGATTATTATGAACTTAAAATGGTTCCCATAAAAATGAATCAAATCATGAAGGGTTCCAACATACAACCTATAATCAATACACCAACCTTGCACACAGTCAGTGTTACAAAAGTCATCCTTAGATTTTGTGATATTTTTGGATGATTGGACTATGATCTAGAACTGAAATATTATAAAAAGGATTTGAACAACTATATTTATTTTCTCATACCATTTATTTTACTAAGAAGATAGGGGAAATGCCCTCTATTTTGTCTCAAACAGAGGGCACTCCTAGAGAAACACACCGTATAGATTTGACATGATGAGGGTAAGAAAGAAAGATAATAGGTATTAAATTAATAAAAAATTGTATTTTAGGTTGTTACATACATGAAAGAACATAATTAAGGCCTTTAAATCTTGATAAACCACTCAGAGGTGGTTGTGAGCAACAAGACACAGTTTAGGCCTTTAGGTCTAGTCTAGGCTTAAAGCCCTAATGGGGTATCAATACCACTTATAGGGATAATAAAAACTTATAATGAATTAGAGGAATTTTAGGGGGAGATATGAAGTTATTCATATATTTTTTTTTGTAGAGATCCATCATAGGTTGGTCAAACTTGACCTTTTTCACCTCAAGCTTACTCATATTGCACTCCCAAACTTGAGAGGCCATCCTTAGACACTCATACTAGTAAAAAAACATAGCATGGAGGTCAAATTAGTTTTAAGATGTTTAATAGGGTCATAAACATGGTTTTAGTTTATTTTGTTTTTAGGTTTCAACATCAAGATTGTATGAATAATCCTTAAGAGTTAAAATGAGCTAAACCCCTCCAAAATCTTTGCTCATGATCCGATTTGAAAGAAATGGCCATAGATGCATGTAGAAAAGATAGTATGAAATAGAAATGATTGTGTTATTGAATAATAATATCTACATATCCACCCCATCTAGTTGGTTGATACCCTACTTGTACATATATGGTACAAAATAAGTTTTCTTGATAGATTTGTATATATTATAGGTTCAAAAGAGAGTTAAAGGATGAGGATCACTTGGGGAGATCAAATGGGACCTATTATAACTCATCATGTTAATTTAATTTTTCAAAATATAACACAAGTATCTCGAAAATCTTATTCACTTTAGGCAATCTATGGATGACAATGAGAATGAAGGGTGACTACCAAGTGAAAAAGTGGTAAGTCTAATTGGGAGCCCTTTTAAGGTTTACCTAATGGATTAAGATTAAAGTGGACTCTTGAAATGTGTCATAACACACCTTTCATGTATTTGTTTTCAAAACATAAGACCATCTTGGTACCAAATGTGAAGAAAAGCCTATAAAACTAGTGATGGTGATTGTAGGCAATGAAAACACTTGTCTAGAAGAATACCAGTAGTTAGAGACACATATAATGCATGTTAGAGCTTGTTTTTAACCCACGTCCATTAAAGTTCACATTTGGAATATCTCCATACTATATTTTTGAGTGCTCAATAGAGGTCAAATGATGAAGGTAGTTCCCAAGAAGGAGGTTGAAGGGTCCTATGCCAATTTTGTGGAATTTTCATGCCTTGGAGGGACATTTGTCCAAATAAACATTTCATAGTATATTTCATACTCTACTCCTATAAAAAATAACCAATTATCATGCCTTGTAAAGTGGAATTGTGACCCTTAAGCTCCACTTCTCTCTCTCCTTTCTCATATTTTATACGTAATAGCCATTTTGGCTCTTGTTTTCTAATTCCACACCTAGTATGACAAAGCCATGCTAGTTTGATTTTTAACTATGCATTTGAATAATAAATTAAATATTGATTTGAGTTCATAAACATCTTGTCTAAGTGTGTGGAGAGATATTTTGTGAGTTTTAGTGATAAGCTTCTATCCTTGCTTCTCTTTGTCCTTCCATGTTTGATGCAAGAAATTCTCATTCTAACAGGTCATATGAAGTGTAGCTAGTGTGTTAGAATTAATTCAACTATGAAAGTATCTTTAGTGTCTGATAATTATCTTTGGTTTACTTAACTTGATTATTCTTATGCATATCACCTCCATATTGAAATACTAATGTTAAAATATCTTAGGACTTTGAAGCTAGTGTTGTAGGTCTTTTCTCTTATTGCAGGAATATGATGATATAACATGTCAAAATACAAAAAAATTCAAATATTACTCAAAAAATTGTAAAATTAACAAATTATATGCATTTTTATGTTTACATATCTATTACTTTCTAGATATTACATATTTATATCTATATTAATATAGTCAATTCTATCATACACATATGCCTCACTTAATCTTATTCAGTGTTTGTAGACTACATATAATATGGTGATCCACTACACATTGATTAGACTAGCTATCATCTACCCACTGAGGACATATACACTCATCTATGTTTATTAATTTGATACATCCACCCATTTAGGGGCCTCCCATACATAGTTTCTACTGCCATGCTTTATTTTTACATTCTATACATTCTAATTTACGCATTGATATCTATTGATATTGATTGTTACTACTCATTGCTCAGATATTTTTTAGACTATCACTAGTTAAACTCAATAAATATGCATCCTAACATCTATATAGATTTTTATTACATTATTTCATTTTTAGTTCCTAGATTAGACTTGATTGTGTTTCTATGCTTCTTCCATCTTTGAGGGCATTTAAATATGCCATTTTTATTTGTATCTATGCCATTTCACTATTTATATGACTTGGACAAATGCATATGTACCTTGTGGGTGTTTTCCTGATTTTATATGCAGACAATTAAACAATTCCTTCTATGTGTCTCTACACCAAATTGCTTATTTTTTGCATATGTTGACATTTGAACATGTTATTGTATGTCTTCATTCTTATATTTGGTGACATGTGACCATGTACCTTGTATTGTGGTCCCTTAGACTACCTTTTACATGACTCATGTGTTTATATGTTTGCTTCCTCATATCTTTCTACACCATGACACTTGTATTCACTTGTTAAACACACACACACACACACACACACACACACACACACACACACACACAAGTTTTTGATGCCATGAGATATCTGATGCATCTACCTATCTTGTTTGGGAGCCTTGATGGACATCATTCCCCCATCCTCCTAATTAGTTGCTCAGATTTTGTTATTATACATTGATTACATCTATCTTAACACCCTTGTGCAATGTTATATTAAAACACACATATTACATTACCTACTTATGCTTAGACTCATTTATATTTTTATGTTAAGGTTGTACATTATATTGAAATATCATGCACATTCTCTAGCTAACACATTTTATAGATATATTTATTTAATTAGCAATCATTACATAGATTTCAAAACTACCCTTAAAAGAGGGGGCATTTACTTGGGTTTTTCAAATAGATCAAAATCCTACTTTGTTATTCAAAAATACATTTCAGCATATACGCTTAGTTTTAGACATCAATATTAGGTCAAATATAGAACAAAACATAGATTCGAAACTTAGTCTAAATCACTTAAAAATTAGACCATGAAGTTATTAGTGTCTAGATTGGGCCACAAAATCCATAGGGTGCTACTATTTATTACCTAAGCTTCAGGACAATTTAGATTATTTAGACTAATACAATAGGTAAAATAAATATTTAAACATATATAATCATAGGTTTGGTAGTTATTTTCAGATTTAGCTTAGATACATTCATTTTAGCTCAGATTCATACTATTTTCTTAGATTTTGGGACATTATGACATGATCACTCATACATTTAGGTTAGTTACAAAGGTTCATCTATTACATACTTGATTTAGATTCAATTTACTCAGATACCAACTTAGGAGAATTTATGTGCCAAATAGTTTATATATACTCATCCAAAATCCATGTCATTCTCTACACGGTATACACTTGATATCAAATTCTAGGTTATCACTAGATTGATTCCTTACTCCATCTATAGTTATTAGCATTCTTGAGTGGCCCAAACACTCTTAATATACCCGAGTGGCTGTGAAACCAGATACATAGCTAGATTTAGTTAGATACTTTTAACACTTTTTATAGTTCAGTTACATATGCATTTACTTCACATAGATGGTAAAATGATGGATTCATGGCCTAATTGAGTTCTTGAGCCACCTATAGGATAGTGTTAAATACACTTATATTCTTATCCAAGATATTCATAGAGATTAGGATCCATTGAGTAGGGGTGGGCAATGATGGAGTCAAAACTAAATTAAGTTTTTGAGCCACCCATATGAGGCTTGAGCAAGTCATCAACTTAGTTCAACAAATTCAATGATATGATCAAGATGCACACTCATACACACACATGTTATCACTAGGTTCATGCATTGGTTCACATACTTAATGAGGTATATTTCTTTCTATCCTCTTTATCTACTCAAATTTACTCAGTTATTTCATTTTAGCATATTATTTTGCTTTTGATAATCTCTTAAGGACTAATTTTTGCATTTTTCATTGCAAGACATTGCTTTGAATCATGTTTCACATATGTAGACCTAGATTCACATACTCAAACTCAGCTACATGGGATCCACTTCCAAGGTAAGTCCAAGTATACTTATTTTTCCTTTATATTAGTCATTTCACTTTGCTGCATTACTAACATAAAGGGTGGAAAATGTAATCACCTAAAAGTTATAATTGAATTCTAAGATTGTCACTTGAGTTAACCTATCACTAGGCTAGCCATAGACGTATCCTTGAGAATTAGACTTAATTTTTGATTAATTAAATAAACCAAAGTCACCTAAAACAAGTTAAAACATAGTCCAAAATCTATCATCCTAGATCCTAATCTAACTATATCAATAGTTTGTGAAGAGGACATTAGCACCATATCTGGGACACTAAAGCCACATGGCACTAGTGTCCCTAAATGGTTGCTACTATCGTTATCCCTAAATATTTCCAACTAATATGTTTTTAATTGTATGCCCCTCCTAAGGTTAACCTAAGTATATTTTCTTATCCACAAAAGTAACAAAACCCTATAAATATAAGTCTAATTCACCTATATTGACTAAATGAAAAATAGATGCAAAACTTACTCAAACCAAAGACAAAATTGAGAAAAATCAAGGTATTTGATCCCTACTATACCCTAATCTATGCATAATATCATCTAAATTAGCCTTAATCCTAGTTTTGAAACATTTTAAATCTCAAGCACATCTAAGGCATCTAAAGACACTCTCATTTTAGCATTCACATGCACTTACATCAAGCACAAAGTGGGAGAAATATATTAGGCTTGATCCCTCTTCGGAGTGCTAGTATGTAGGTAACTCTCTACATATTGGGTTGTTGATAATATCCAATCCATCTTATTAATACATACAAAATTATTTCCCATTCCATCTTTCAAGGAAGATTAGGGTTTGAACTTTAAATTAGTTTTTCCAGGCACAACACATACATCCAAGTTTCATGCATGAAACTTGGAAAAAATTAGGTGAGGAGTTTACATTTCAACACATTAAACTTGGAAAAAATATAAAAGAATGAGATCATGATTTGATAGAGGAGATCTAAATAATAATTTTTATAATGAATGTCACAATTTCAACTCCCATGGTTTCACAAAGAAGTGTAGATTACAACCCCATCTTATGCAACATAATATTATGCATAATTTATTGAATGCATAGAATGGAAGGCATGTATAAATGATTATCTTGTATTTATATTTTAGCATAGGCTAAGGAGCCCAAACATGAGAGGAAATCAAATATTTAACATTATGAATATTTTGTTTTTGAAAATCTTCACAGCTTTGATACCTAGAAATTCTACTAACAAAAGACAAGAATTGGTGATTTAGGGCCCAAGAAGAGACTATGTACACATGACTAGCAAACACTAAACTATGCACTAGACTCTCTAAGGTCAGGCCAAGGTAGTTGACATAATGGATGGGATATGGATTGGGTTAGTTGTTAGTTGAAATGGGGTTCAAAATGGGTGTTGGTAATGGGTTCTCATGATGAAACCAAAAGACCTCAATGACGTTTAGGTGCTCACTAAGAATGTCAAACTATACTAAAATATAGCTCCAAGTTCCTCCAATTTCTAATATCATAAGAAGGTGAATCTCCTGGTTGATACTATGACTAGTGAAATGGAGGAGAATAGGCTTAATGACTAACGAAAAAAGATCTACTATGTTAGGTTACCCATGTCTAGTCAATGTCATCCATAGGATTTGGATGTTATAAGATGATGCTAGACCTGAAGAGAAAAAGGAGGTATAGATAGGAGACCATGTCTGAATAATGTTATAGTGATGAATTATGTTGTAAGGGGAATGATAGGTGGATTAGGAACTCATTTTTTCACCCAAAGCATTCAAGGAGTCAATAATAAGATGAAGAACTGGGATAGAATGAAAAACCTCATGTTATAGTTCATTATTAATATCAAACTATATACCAACTACAAGACCAGACACTCTAATCCTAGGGAATAAATTTTGATGGACAAGACTCGATGTCTCAAAAAGTATCATTCAAAGGAGGTTAGCAAAAATCCAAGGTAAAAGTGTTTGAGTTTGTTTAGATAATGGCTTGTTGTGTATGCTTGATGTAATGTTTAAAGAAAGGATTTATGTATGTTGATTGCATGAATAGGTAAGGTTTGGATGGAGTGTGGACACTTGGACATGTTGGGAAGGCTTCCTATGGAACCTAGATGCTTTCATGTGTTGGAAAGGATTCTTGACACAGTCTTTTTAGCTTGTTTTTTGGTTTTATTGAGTTTATGAAAGTAAATTCTTGTTTACTAAAATTAAAGTGATGAAAGCAAAGAAATGACAAAACTGAAAGTAAATGAAAATAAAATTTATTTTTTTCCCTTTCTAATAATTCAAATGCATGCAAGGGATAAAGGAAGAACCTATACTATTATGCAAGGTGTTGATTTTTCTTAACATTATCTAGATGTAGACTAGGTGGTGATGTTTTTTTAATTTATTTATTTATTTTTTTTGTGTCAAATGGATTGAATACTAAAATTATGTATTCTAAATATGCAATCAATTGAAAATGAAATTTAGTCCAAAACAATAATGTCACAACATTTTTTTTACTTTCTTTGTCTACAAGTAAGCTGAATTGATCTTTTAACTTTCTTAGTTTGTTGTAAACAATCTTTTCAAATTGTTAGATAAAAGAGCGATAAGAAATACAATATCTAATTTAATGTTTCCAAGAGCAAACAACAACACTTTTAATTCATAAAAATAAATAAAATTAGAAGTGTGTGACTTTTATTTGTATGCCTAAGATTTTCTAAACCCTGGTAGTTGTCTAGTTGGTTGATTTGAATGCAAGAAAACCTATTTTATCCTTGAAAGTGACATGTTATGTTAGATATAAATGTTTTTAAATTTTACTAAGATCTTTCTAATATTTATTTTTAGAATTTTATGCTAATGGATGGAAAATAAATCTATTTAAATACAATCATAACAAAAACAAGCTAATTTTTTTGGTAGCAAAGACAAGGAATTGAAATAAAATTATCTCCCTATTAAATCTTATCCTTTCTAAATAATTAAATTAATATAATGCATCAAAAAATACACTAATCTAATCTCAAAAATGAAAGTAATACTTTAAATTGAAAGAGAGTCCAACCTGACCAAGACATAAATAAGCTAGAATGCATGTAATGTTTTGATAAAAGAATCCTTAGTATGCTAGCTCATTTTATCCTTGTGTGATTTTTGGGAGCTCTCTGATTGGAGGATGACCAAACTCTAGAACAAATGGGGAAGAAGAGAATACACAACTATAAATGGATAGTAGTTGAATTGAGGATAAATAATGTTCAGATTTGCAAAGATTGAGTTGCTAACCAAATAAAAATTATTCACATGTGGCAATGCATTTGACAAGAAAACTATAGATATTGGACCTTCATGTAATTGTATTAGGACTGTGGATGCAAAATATTAAAATAACAACTTCTAATGGCAATTTCTTGACGTGAAATCAAGCCAAAAATAGATTTTTTGTAGAAAGAGTTGAAAACTTGTATGATGGAGCTTAATTGAGTCGAATTGGGATTTGAACTTGAGAGGAAATCAAAATACTTGAAAATGGAAGAGGGAGTGAGTTGGGATTGATTTAAAGTGAACTTGGGATGAATAGAACAATAAATACAACAACAAACATGTAAAACACATCAACGAATGATTCTAGAGAGTTAATTTTGGAAGACAATTATAAAGGGACAAAACAACCACTTTATGCAGGGGCAGTGGTGAAAATGCCACTTTGGGTGATAGAACTAGTGCCTAAATTTACAAAACAACCCTTCTTTTAATATGAAAGCACCTCATAAAGACTGGATGATCACCTATATTACCAAACCACCATGGAAATTGTGTAATTGGAGGGATGGTTTTATAACAGAGGGGGATGATTTCATCACCTAGAGTGATGGTTTAATCCTAAATGGGAAGATTTTAAAACAAGCCAATAGAGGCTACAAAAGTCCAACAAAGGGGGACCAAAGAATCGTAATTACTCCTACATTTACACTGAAGAATCGTAATTATGCCTACATTTACATTGTAGATAAATTATGATTATAATTTTATCAAAAAAAAATCCACCCTTATTAAAAGTAAACTTAAAGTATAAGGGGTTTTAAAAGTACACTCAAGTGATACACATAATTGGAACAAATGCAAGTGATGGGAAATATAAGTAGATTTGAATATTTTTAAAATGGAAAAAATATATATATCAATGAAAAAATAAGACTAATCGCTAAGAAAATGAAAATTTTGAAATTTGTTTGATGACAATGAGTTTTCACTATTTCAATCAATTTCAGTGTACAAATTTATGGGTAATCTAATATAAGAAAATAAGACTAATCACCAAGAATGTAGTTGAAAGAAAATTAAATATTTGGAATTTGTTCTATGATTAAAAGTTTTCACTATTTCAATCAATCTCAATAATTTAATACTTGGCCTCCCTTATAAGAAATCTTATCCTTTACTTATTTTCTTTGTCATTCATTATAATCATGATGAAATAATGCTAATATTGTTTTATATGTAGCTATATAGCCTACTCTATATCCAAATTTTAGCCTTTATTAAAGCTATAAGAGTTAAATAGTCTATACTTGTGAGTTGAAACAAAATCATCTCTTAATTTTATATAAAAAGACATGTTTATAATTAAGTTAAAGGAAAATTATTATTATATTTTTTATTCAGTCAAAAGTAATAAATTTTAATTTCATTTTAATTTTTTTAATTTTAAGTCATTCTGATTTACTTTAAGATACATATTTGTTAATAATCATAAGTGACTACTTTTTAATGTGTCCAAATATCTTCAATGTTTTTAAAAAAAAAAAATTGTTATTAACAAATAATTAACATGGATGTATTTATAAATATTTTTATTTTATTTTTATATCAAAAATATACACAGCTAAAATCCTCCAAAAATCCACAATTAAAAAAAAACGAAATTTAACAGAAAAACTTTCTCAAAAATAATCTAATTGGCAATTTAGATAATTAACTGATGCATCACTTAGCCAGAAAAGCAGGTATCATATCTGCTTGATAGCTACCTAAAACTTTAAATTATGATATACATTGAAAAAAAGTCAAGAAGCGAAGTTATTGTAAATTTTGATACCGCAAAAGTAGATTAGGAAATTTTCGAAAGGATTTGCGATATTTTCGATGCTTGTTTAATCAAAACTTGGAAAAATAAAATGATCCAAAGCCACAAATCAGTCCATTTTTAAAAAGTTAAGTCTTTTACAAGGAAAAAGAAAAATGATCTATAACTTAAAAAGCAGATTTGTCAAACTAGTCAAGCTAACAATGTGGAGCGACCTGCTATAACGTGCGAGATGATCAGGCTTGCCTGAAAATGTTTACCCAGTAATCAGTGTCATCATCATTATCTTGAAAGTCTGGAATACAGATATTTCTACCATCTTGATAGGCAGACATGAAATAATGAGCTTTCAGGTAATTTGATAGGTAGACATGAAATGATGTTTGGCCTCAGGTAATTTGTCCACTGCAGTCGACAGCTTTTAATGCATCTTAAAAGTCTTGCCGCCATGAACGAGTATTAGTATTTTTTCCAAAAAAGAAAAAACAAATATTCTTGTTTTGTGTAGTAAGTTAGCGTATACTAATGTTTAAACCATAAATACCCTTCATATCAATCCCAAATTAATTAACAAAGATATAGTGAAATAGCTAAAAAATTTGAACTTGTTTGCTTAAGGAGTGCACGCTAGTTCCCATGGCCATCTCTATGTATAAAATCGAGGAGTATCTGATCGTCTTGACAAGTCTAAGGACATCTCTTTACTCCCATTTTATCACAACAGGGAACTCGGCCCAAGAAGTTTGGCAAGTCAAGTCTTGGGTGAGGAGTTCAGATTCCAACACCTATTCAACTTGATAAAAATCTAAAAGAATGAGATCAAGATTCAATAGATGAGATATAAAGAATAATTTTTAAAATAAGTATCACAATTCCATCTCCCATTATTCCTCCAAGCACGTGGAGATGACAACCCCATCTTATGCAACATGGCATTAGGCATCATTTCTTGAATGCATATAATGGAAGGTATGTTTGAAATGATTAGCTTATATTTATCTTTTAGTAGAGGCGAAGGATCCCAAACATGAGAAGAAGTTAAATCTTTACCATTATGAATATATATAATTTAAAGCTCCAAAGATTTCACACATGACAATTCTTCAAACAAAAGGCTAGAATTGGTGATCTAGAGCTCAAGAGGAGACCCCTTGGACAACCTACTAAAGTGAATAATGAATGACAAGGGATTTTAACATGCAATGCATAAGAGAACAAGAAAAGTAAAGAAGAAGATGACGACCAATGTATAACTATAAGAGTAATGTTTTATTATGATAATTATTTTTACATTAGTGAGAGATTTGAGGAATGTTATTTGTGTGCCCCGAAACTTCAATTTTGTTCGTATAACCTTATAGAAAGAAAGGATGTGTGCATTAATATACAATGGAGGGAGATGAAATGTTGGTTGAACTATTACAAGAGTTGGAAATAATTACTTCCTAACTGATGACTATTATGATGTCATTGACTATCATTACTAATGAGTTGTGGTCTATAATACTAAAACCATAGTATATATGCAATAATGTATAAGTGGATTTAGATATTTCAAATTGACATGTATATGTAAAACCCAAGTCCAATGTTTTTGATGTAAGTGCAAGGCTAGATATGCAACAATAGTAAATTATAGTAAGATATATTAAACCAAATCCTCCTAGATCAGTTTCTCCTCCTTGAAGAGCAATGGTCCCCACTACATGCAGTTTTGGTAAGAGATGTGGAAAAAAATTAGAAACTTGAACTTCTATAAGGCATTTTCTGTTATAAATACTTGTGCTTCTTTGATGAACTCAACGAGAGTGACCTATTATCAATGTGTTTATTTCCCCTGATTGTTAATGACTTGATCCAATTTTTATAGGATGTTGCAATCTAAATTATCTGAGGTATCCAACAAAAGTGTAAATTAATTGTAGATTATATTTTGTTATTATGTAGCACCTCAATCTTGAACACTTGGCAAACTCAGACCTTGGTTTCTCCTCTTAGTTATACACTCTCCTTGCTTTTGCAAGCCTGACATCTACTCTGTCGAGTGCCCCTTGGCCTATAGATCTTATTCTGACCAATATTATATTGATGACACATACATTCTATCCTAGAAAGCATACTTAAAATATACCTATCTTACAACTCTATAATGTTTGATCCTTTACCTATTTTTCTACTTCCTAGACATTAACCTTCAATATAGATTGTAGCATTGATGTTATTGTCCTATCCTAACATAAGTGTCTAGTTCCTTAAAGCCATCCAATTTGTAAATGGAACCTATCCTAATGGGTGGTCTAAGTTCTTTAATGTGAGTTATTACTTAAAAGGGATTGATATAAATACAAGATCAACCTTCATTCATTCCTCACATAGAAAAGACCAAATAGACCAAGGCATTCATAAAAACACTCTATCAATGATTAAATTTATCAAAGATTCCCTTTTTCCATACTAGTCATAGCTAAAACACATCTATAGGTCTGAAGTACTAAAAGAGTATCCCAAGATCCTAATTTGCCATGTTACAAGCTAGGTCACTATTTTATGTGCTTTACACACATTGCATGATTCATAAAAAATCCAAAACATAGGGGAGAACTACATCCACCTGAGGACTTCTTCAAAGTATACGCTTTGTAGTCAGCATCCTTTGACAATGGGGTCATTGGGGTATGTCTGACACTATATTCTCACTAATCAATTTCCCCCAAGGTCACCTTGAAGGTGGAAAGCTAGGATCTTGCCATTTCATAGGGAGTAAAAGTTCATGACTAAGATATGAATGTACCATAGCAAAGGTGAAGCAAAACCTAGAAGCGTCTAGGTGGTTGCATCCTATTTCACCAAATATTCCATATAAGACATTATCATCAGACTCAGATAGTAACGTCGACATAACCATCCAAGGTTGACACAACTATATATATAGCCAGCGCCACTAGATTAAAAATTTGACAATAGTTATAGAATTGTTTTCCCTCTTAATTTTATCTTGTTATAGATTTATAATTACATTAACATCAGAACAAGCATATTAATTCTATTATTTGTCATTTCTATATCTAGCCTAGTTGTAATTTACATATTTAGACTCTCTCAACATAATAAATTTAGTGTATGCTTATATATGAGTTTAGCATCTAATTGGCCTAATTTCAATCATATTATCTCCCTTGTGACATTTAATTTCTATATTCTTAACCCTAAGCTTAAAATGAAATACATACCCACACCATTTCATTTTAGGTTTAAACATTTGGTGAACCTGATCTTTGAACATCAAACCCTAAGATAAATTAGGTTTTTTTATTATTGTATATTGCTGCCAATCTTATATATTTCATTTTTGAATCAATGGAAAATGTTAGTGTAAAAATTTGATTCCAAATGGAAGATCAAGAGGCATTAATTACTCATCTCATGATAATATGGAGTTTATAGATGCTTTTTTGTAAGTTACAAGAGATGAAATAAGCAAACAAGGGAAAACCAAGGCTACCTTACCTAGTAATGGTGAATACTTATAAGGTATTATAACTCATCCCACACATATCAATCAACCAACATCTAATGGGGGCACATATTATGTGTTTGAGCCTTCGTTCCTTGAAACTACTATTGATACATCTATTATAGACCTATCCATTGTTTCAACACAAATACCAATTTCAATGCCTACTACTACTCAAAACATGTTGTCATCCCCTTTGGTGACTATTCAACTTGCTAATCTATCTCCCATTGGGCTTATAGTTCAATCATTCCTTTAATTTATAGAAAAATTGGAAGAAAAAATTACAAACATTAAACAAAAATATTTAAAATCCCCTCATCCTATAGATTCACAAGATGTATTGCATAACCCTATTGCATGTGAAAAATCTTTTCACCCTTTGCCAACTGGATTGTTTATAACTAAGTTCACTTTCTATGATTTTAAATCTGATCTTGAACAACATTTTCTAAATTTATTCATGCATCATGCCTTGACTATGCTTCCAATAATAAATTTTTTGACCAAATTATTTCCAGGGAGTCTCAGTGACTACACTTTGATGTGGTTCTATGATCTACTTCTCCAATCTTTAAAAGCATACAAACCATTTATAGAGCAATTTTTAGCACACTTTTCTATTCATATTTACTATAAGGTTTCCTATGCCCAAATTTACAAAATCAAATAATGAACCAATAAATCTATAAATGAATATGTCTTGAGATATACGACAATCCTATCCAAAATGACCAATACTATTGTAGGCAAAGAGTTTCAATATATATTCAAACAATGTTTTCTTTTTGATTCACATGATTCAATTATCTTTAACAAGTTTCAATATTTTGATGACTTAGCCCATGAAATGAAGCTTATATAATTAAATAATGTCAAGTATGTAGTAAACACACCAATAGTATCTACATCTAGTAAAAAAATATTGATTAAACCAAGTTATAAAGTAAATCCTCCCAAGCCTAAAAAAGAATCAACCGCCATGGTTAAAACAATTTCAAAATAACCTAATCATCTTGTCTTATCTAAAGCACTAAGAAGATAATTTACATGTGTACATGAGTCCCCAGCTTCACTAAGTCTCCTGTAGTTACTAGAATGCGAGATTATATCTCTCCCTCATCCTATTGAGGTTGATATGAGTCAACCTCTTTACCAAATTATATGATGTGAATGCTTATTGTGATTATCATCAAGGACAAGGACACCTTATGATTAAATGCTTTACCTTAAATCAAAATATCCAAGATCTTATCTATGACCAAAATATTTCATTCAAAGATCCTTCAAAGGAACTAGGTTCACAACCTGGTGATCACCATAAAAATTAAATATTTAACAATACTTTGCAAGAACATTCTAGAAAGGAACCATAAGTCTAAATGGCATATACTACACATCCTCTTCCATCACCTTATACAAACCCCTTAGATGGGATTATTGGTACTTACATGTGACATATACCTCCTATGATTTAGATACCTTCTATTTCATTTGATGACAGCAAAATCAAGGATCATGAATCTGATCCTCATTCCCTATTCATTCAAGCATACCTTGATAAACACCCCATATGTAGTGTTATGATTGATAATTATACAAGAGATTTGTTTTCACAATAACATTACTTACACACTTGGATTATACTCAAAATGATTTACATCCCTCTAATAGATTAGTTAGAGCATTCGATGGGACCTCCCAAAAGGTTCTTGGTGATTTTGACTTGCCTTTACAAGTTGATTCTACACATGTGGTTTCTACATTTTCATTTCTCCCTTCCATATGCATCTTTGATATTTTATTAGGAAGACCTTGGATACACACTCTTCAAACATTAACTTCTATAGTGGATTGGTGTGTCAAATACATTCATGTCAATCAGGTAATTAATTTTTTTGGAATCCCATATGAGAATCCTTTTGAACAGAAGAAAATTATACCCATATAACTAGTTATCAAGCCTACTAAGGCTAATCCACTAGAAAAGGGTATGTAAGAGGCAATCCCCTTTATTAGGTAGTTTTTAATTGGAAAACCATTACATCAAAGACATAAAATAAATTCCACAAAATCCCAATCCTCTACTACACACTATGTTCAGATATCCAAAGCACCTACACATGTTCCTCTTACTAGTACTCCAAATAAATAAATAAATACTCAACTATGGATTCTAAAAACACCTACTTTGATTACTCCTACTATTACTTCATGACCATAGAGTCCTATTTTACATACATAGATTAATATTGATAGCACAATGATAGATATTACACCTATATATTCTTCTTAGCCATATACATGGGGAATTACACCATATTTACAACTGAAAGATACATATGACCATCAATTGGATGGCATCATAGGATGAGCTTTCCTATCTCCAAAAATACCCAAAAAAATATTTAAAAAAACACTATCAGTACTTACCTATTTTATTGGCTCCTTGGCATCCATATGTTACCTCCATATTGATGTATCATATATTCATTTAATCCTATGTACACATATGTTTCACACTAATACATTGGGTGTGATATAGGTATACATAGATACATGATACACTCATATTTTAGATGTTGGGATATCCCTCTACTCATGTCATATGGACATTGGGGGCATCTGCTTCTTCGATCTTAATACACATAGGTTATATGATTCAAGGATAACTCTAAAATATCCTATTTGATATTATATATGTACTTACATATGTCTATTATCCATGATTATATCTTACACAAGGTATGTCATACACTAAACACTTGACATACTTTCCTAACACATTATATCCATGGGCCACTATCACATGTTTATGTTGGTTGTTTATTTTTTACTTGATGCACTTCTTTGAGTGTCTAGTTTTACATGTTTGAGCATTTTAATATGATTGTTTGCTTGTGGCCACCATGCCTTAGTAAGTGTAAAAATTTTGGGGATAAAAAGGGCCTATCTATGGACATGATTTTCTTGAAATTTTGGATAACTGAACTTGTGTAGATAATTTGAAATAGTTACACTCAAAATTTGAAGTCGTTACACTCAAAATTTGAAGATGTTATAATCACACAAATTGTATCACTTCACGTATAGTTTCCAAAACACTATATATTTTTTAAAATGATTAATTATAACTAGGTAAAACATATTAATTTTGAATAGGAACTCTAGTTGATTTCAAAAAAATATATTGGATAGATGGCAGTGTGGTGCACCATTTTTTGAGCATAATTTAATATTGTTTGAAATCCTTTGGTGAATATTTAGATAATATGTTCTAGTTTTTTAACTTTAATATTTTATATTTTATCGATAAATAATTCTTTTATTATTAATTTTGTAAGTAAATAGAACTTTACAATTAAAAAAAAATGAATAGACGACTATGTGACCCCATAACTACCTCAAACAAAAAATAGATTTTTTTTAAATGTGTGTATAACTAAGCCTAGTTTCTGATCATATAGTTTTTTTTTTCACTTTAATGAACTAAAAAAAAATTACATTAACATGTATAGGGATGTATATTTTTGGCATGTGGCAACCTAAAAAATCTATAGTTAGAAATCAACATAGTTTTTAACCTTAAAATAGTCCAAAAATTATAAATATCATATATTTTGATAAATAGAGAGAATGATTTTCATCATGGTAACAATATTTTGAATTATATTTTTGAAATTAATTGTATAATTGGTGATAAAATTTGACATTTGTTGTGTTTTATCAAATCTCTTGGACTTGGCTATAGATAGATAGGTCTAATCCTTTGGCTCAAGAGTCCATGCATTTTTTGAGCCAAAAGTCTTGGATTTTATATTCAAACCTATAATACATACACACTCAGTAACGTGTACATGTTATACCATAATGTCTACATGTTATGATGGAACACATATGCATTATAATAATTTGTATGTGTTATACCTTAATGCATATGTGTTATACTTACTATAGACAAAAATTTAATTTTCAATGGAATTTTTTGACCAATTTGATAAATGTGTCCCCACAAACATTCTCTGCATGCTTCTATAGTACTTTTAAGTTGAGAACAAGATCTATCAAGTTAATTTTTGGACCCCACCTTTAAAAAGCTATCAATTATCCAATGGATGATGGATCACATTTGAGAAAGAGAAAGAAGTTTAAGAAAAAACACTTAAGAATAATACAAGAGGTGAGAGGGAAAAAAATGTATGAATGAATCATATAAAACAAGGTACATAAACTATCTTTGATGAGCCAAATGTCATATATAATGATGGAATTGATAATAATGAAATTGAAAATAATCAATTCAATAATGATGGAATTGACAATAATGAATTAAAAAATGATGAAATTGACAATAAAGAATTAGATAATGTTGAAATCTCACATTCAAACTATCATGTTTTTTATTTTGTTGATGATGATTGTATGCATGATGCCTTACCCCCGAAAAATGAATAAATTTTCATGGAAAGAACTAAGGATCAAAATATTAATGAATCAAATTTCATGGAAGCATATGATGAGGAAATAAATAATGAAGAAAATGTCACCCCACAACCAATCAACAAAATTAATGATGATTTTGAAACACCCTCTCGACAAGTTCCACCAATAACAACACCTCCAAGAATTGTGCATAAAAAATATAAGTACTTAAATGAAGTTGATGAAAATATTTTGAAACCAATTCCTAACAAAATGTTTGACTATCATTTGAGAAGACTATCTCAAGAAATTTGGTATAGTTTATTTCATAATTTGATTCATAATACTAAATGATGTAATTTTTTTGTTTCATTTATAAAATTGATTTAAATGAGACTTACCACATACACATTAGGGATAATAAAATATAATATGGATGATGAAAACATAAAAATTATTGACAACTTATATGATGCATATCATACTAGAGGACCTAAATCACACAACAAAAATTATAATGTCTCCCGACGTATAATCACAACATGTGAAATAAGTAATCAAATAGGGAAAACATGATTGCTTTCTAAAATAAGAAGAACACTTGATATAAACAAAAAAATATTAATGAAAGCAATTTCAAGATGCAAAATACTTAATGAACCAAATACCAATGAGATCTAGGCATTTTATGGTCAACTTATGTGAAATGACAAGGCTATATCCAATGCTATGAAAGAGTTACTTGCATAATTTTATAAGGAAAATACTAGAGTTTCAAATAATGAAGGAGGTATACTCAAAAGAAGACTTAGTTCTCAAAACTACGAATTGCATCTAAAATATTTCTTGGATATGACTGAAACACAATTGTACTCCATGTTTTTGAAAAAAAGTCCACAAATTTATATTAGTCAAAGATATTTTGAGATGGCCAAACCTTTTTATATAAAAGTAAATCACACATACACCACTTGTTTTTTTAGGTAACATGTTAAGTTTGCAATTCACTATGATGTTTTACATCATATTCATTGTAATTTGAATATGAATAATAATTTTCAAGAGTGTGGATTAGAGGTTATGCCAAAATTAGTTAGGGAAATTATTCCAACCATTTTTTTTGAAAGATCGAATGGACAATGTTGACCATTTTGACCACAAGTCAAAATGGGTCAAACCCCCTATAGTAAAAAATTATATAGGAGTCTAATATTTTATCATAGGGTGTGTTATAGTTTATTAGATGTAATTTAATGACATTTTATCCTTGGTCATGGTATAATTAATTTATATATCATTTTGAGCCACTTAGTAGCCATTTAGAGGTCATATATCCGAGTGACATGATTTTCAAGGTGTTCAAGAGTCCTAGTTTTCCTCAAAATGTCCAAGAGGTCATATTTAATATTAGAAATATCATTTTCATCTAAAACTTGTAGGTTCTCTATTTGAAAATTAGGTAATCAACTAAAAAAGGAAAAGTTTGGCACTTATACGACCCATGAGAGAGAGTGACACATGGGATAAGGTCACGTAATGGATATTAATCTTCGCCAAACTCATATCATCACTTTAAATACTTTGGAAGTGTTAAAAAGGTCCAAAATCATTTTATTCTTACTTCACCCTTCTAGATACATAGAACCAATCGATAGATTTGTGCTTGGTATGACTAGTTGGAGAAGTTTTAAACCAAAAACCTCTGAGGGGTGATTCTAAAATAGGATAGCTTAATTTTAATAAAAAAATTTCAAGGATTGGTCAACTTTTCTTTCTAAATAATCTATAACAAGTTGACTGTGTTTTTCTACTCACTATTTCCCATACTCTATAGGTTTTGCTCTTGTTTGAATTATTTCATATAATCTAGATATTGATATTGATTAAAGATGATGTTAAATCTATAATCTCATTCTTTACATATTTTCTTTCATGTTTGGAAAATATATCATGGGCTAATTTGTTCAGTTTGCAAGTTGATGTTTCAGGTGGAATGGCAATCAATTCCTCTACTTGAAAAAATTTGGATTATATGCAAGGGATTCATGTGAATGGTATAAAATATTTTACATGTTTCAATGTGATAGGGATCACCTCCCTTATATTATTATTCTTACAACACCATGCTTTGATCAAACATTCAGTCATGTCATACTCACAATCAACCTTCTACTTGCTCTCAACTACAACCATGATGGTTGAGCTCTGACCATGTTATTAAGGAGAAACAGAGAGTATAAAAGGTGTTTTACATGATCCTATTATATGAATAGTCAGATTAAACCTTCCAAATAGCACAAATTGTTTGTGATGGTAGTCATATGGAACATATATAGTTAGGTAACCATGAATGTACATCTATAGGCATCTCTTAGGAAGATATCACATTGGAATAGAGGTTTTGAAACTTGTTTAAATATCTTGATAGTGATAAACATACATTTGAGGAATTTTAAAATATCTTAGGTTTGTTCATGAGACCATTCACTATGTATATTGCTCTAGTTCTGTTCACTACCTGCAAGCAACTCAAAATGCACATACAAGTGCCCTCATAAAAACCAATCATGTTGAAAAGTAGAATTTGAACTAAGAAAATTCCTTGATAATGAAAATATTCTATTTTTAATTTTTGATATATGTCTAAAAATCATTAAATGGTTAAAATAATGCATATTCTCCATACTCAACCTCACTACCTATATGTGAAAATGCCCACCTACCAATGGAACCATAAAGATATGGAATTACTTGTATAAATAAGTTGGAACATGGTGAAACTCTTTTTGGGGTCCTAGTATGTGGTGTTGATCATGTAACAACTATTTTAAGTGTTAGGTTGGTAAATGTAAGTGTAAAACACCTTCAAAGATGAGATGAATATGTTCAGGGATCTTTTCTCTAAAATAAAAATGCACATCACTTTACCATTTGGTTGATAACATACAACAAGGTTACCAATGAATTTGATGCATATTGATGAATAAGTATTATATCCCCCATATAGGATAAGATCTCTATAGAATATGGAGGGTATATGATTAGTGGAGGTTAGTTGTTGAAAGGTTCAATGTTGCCCTTTTGCCACTAAATTTAGGTAGAATCATCTACAACTTTTTTGCTATAAATAAGGTCCTCACATCCAAAAATTCCAAGTTAAAACATGTATACATAATGGATTACCTTTATAAGTTGAATAAGAAATTTTTTCCTCAAGGATGTGACAAAAAGGTTTGAGGAACAAGGTGTTGAGTTTCATCAACAGCTATAGGTGTCTTAGGTCCTAAAATTCTTACCTATAACTTGACTGTAGGTGTTTAACACACACACACACACACACACACACACACACACACACACACACACACACACACACACACACACACACACACACACACACACACACACACACACACACACACACACACACACACACACACACACACATACACACACACACACACACAAATAATTATCATTATATATGGTAATAATATCATGGAAAAACTCAAAGGAAAATAGCACATATTCTAATGTGAAATCAACACTTACATGGTCCTAATGGCTCCAACACAGTCAGTTCTAGTTGACTGTAGGCAACAGTGAGGTTAAGGAATGATGTTTTGATGTTAGAATTGCATAATATCAAGGTATATGGGTAAAAATAGATTATAATTATCCTATGTAACTCTAACAATTTCCTTGGGAATTTTTCTCAAGCTTGAACATGCAAGGTGAACTATAGGTGTGGTGTTTTGAAGCAAAACATAGTCAGAAGTTACATTCAGACTTGACCAGTCAAGGTGTGGGAAGAGGTATGTAGGGAGTTGAAATGATGAAAATAATTGGAGAACTTTAATCATGACCACGATGGTCTCTATAATCTCTAGACAATGGAAAATAATGCAGATAAAGGGTTATGAACAAGCAATACACAATCCATATGGTAAAGTCTTGCACATAGTCTACCTTCTAGCAGTTTGTCCTATATTTTGCAAGAGTTGGAGGGTAAAATGATATGAAAAAGGGAAATATTTTTTAATAGAGAATATATTTTGCTTGGATAGTATCCTATAATTACTAATTTATATAATGGAATAGGCTAAGTACCCTTTATTTTGTCTCAGACAGAGGGTACTTCCCTTGAGTGCAAACCCTACAGTTTTGAGGAAGGGATATAAAGGCTTGAGATAAGGACTAAGAATACCTATAAGAGATGTGTGGGAATTTTAATCACACCTAACAAAACATTAGATACCTTACATAGAAGTATTTAACTCAATAAGGTGGTCTAGATCATCAAGGTTGTAGTTACACATGTCAAACATGGTTTAAGCCTAAAGCCAATTGAAGGGTCAACTTCACTTCCAACCTCAGAAAATAAATATAATGAAATGGATTTTTTTCTTAGTTTATTTAAATAATTCCTAATCTATTGGAATTCATAATAAACCATAAAGAGAGCCACTTTTGGCTTCAGACCACATTATGGCTTTTATAAATGGAAGGAAATGCTTGAGTACGCTACTTGGGATGCTCACATATCCTTTGACACTTTTCATGGAGACTCAAGGGGATAAGATGTGTTGAATAAGGTTATAAAAAAACATTTTGTGGAATTATTTTCTCTGTCTAATGTTAGAACTTTATGAAACATCACTAAAGTTCAAAATGGTCTAAAACCCTTGAAAACCCTTATAAATGACCTGAATGTAAAGGGTTTTGAGGTTTTATAATAATCTTCATGTCTCCTCTCCATCAAATTTTGTGTTTCCTTATTTGTAAAAACACTATACATAATTGGTTTCCTTGACTATTTTTTGCATTATATAGGTTATAGGGACATTCAAGAGGGTAAATAAAGTTTTGGAGTGATATTAGGCCTTAATATAACTTCCCATGTCCATTTAATACATTCAAATACATCTTAAGTGTTCCTATAAATAGATCCATCTCAGCTAGTCAAAACTAGTAAAGTAAGATGGTGAGAAGTGTGCAAACATCAAATGGAATCCTCTTTAAGGTGTACTTGAGAAATATAAGGCCATGGAGGGTATTTATAAGTGTCATGAACTCCATTACATGTATTTTCATGGAAAATTGAAGCCAATTTTGAGGCTAAGTGTAAGGGGTGACTAAAAGAGCATTTTTTTTTACTATAGGTAGTGATGGCTCACTTTTAGAGGAATTGAGATGATTAATAATGCATCCAATGCATGGATAATAATGTAAATAACCCATCCCTATTATTTAAGTCATTATATATATATATATATATATATATATATATATATATATATATGTGTGTGTGTGTGTGTGTGTGTGTGTGTGTGTGTGTGTGTGTGTGTGTGTGTGTGTGTGTTTAGTTCTATGATGTTCCAAAAATGGGCAATGATAAAGACAGTTTTCTCGTACAAAATAAGTTGTTTTAAGTTGTTTCATGCCATATTATGAATAAGGACCCCATAAGGCTACAATAAATGACCTTATAAAACTACATGAGAAACATGGCCTTGGTTTCAATTAAACTTTTGAAGTTGACAATGATCATGCTTTATTATCCCATGTCTCTATGGATGTGGATGATGAAACTCCATCATCCCATATTGATTCCCCTATGACAATTTATGACACCATATCAATCCCACCCAATTTTGTTTATTAGTTTCATCCACCTAGAACCACTAACCTATCAAATCAGTGAGAAAACCATATCCCTTTAATTTTTCTTGATCTAATAGATAAAGATTATCCCTTGATCCATGTAATGGATTGTTGGGATGATGAATCCATTTTAACTTATTTAAGGGTAGGAGATTCATATCTAAATAATATCATTCCATTTGAGTATCCAAGTCTTTTAAATGAGGTCATAACTTATTTTAAAAATACAAAGGCTCAAAGCCCCATGAAATATGAAAGAGAGTCAATCCTTAGATTCTTAAGAACACCAATATTTTAATTCATTACTTTTTAATCATATCCAAGATTTTGCTTGGTCTTATATTGATATGCATAGATTAACCATACTATAATTGTCCATAAAATTGTTACCATCCTCAAAGTTAAACCAATAAAGAAAAAACTCTGTAAGATGCATCCTCACATTGCACTTCTTATAAAAAGAAGAATTCCAACACTTAGTATCCATTATATTTATCCAACCCATCAATTAAACTCAATGGGTATCTAACATAGTACCTATCACAAAACCTATAGGGGACTACACCTTTGCACTAACTTTCACGACCTCAAACTTGCTTGTCTAGAAGATGATTTTACGCTTCTTAATATCAACTATCTTGTGGATCTCACTATAGGACATGAGATGTTGTCACTAATTTATGTATTTTTTAGTTATAATCAGATATTTATCACCCTAGAAGATCAACATAAAACCTCTTTTTTTATTCCATGGTGAAATTTTTGTTATAGCGTCATGCCCTTTGTTTTAAAAAATGTAGGAGCCACTTAATAGAATGTCATGAGCTATATTTTACATGATTTATTTCAAAAAATAGTTGAAGATTATGTGGATGATATGATTGGTAAATATAATCATCATAAATATCATTTGTCCATTCTTCTATAAATATTCACTCGTTTGATCCAATATCAAGTTCATCTTAACCCCAAAAAGTGTGTTTTTAGAGTTTTATCAGCTAGGCTCTTAGGTTTTATCATTTCCATTTAAGGGATTAAGATTTATCCTAATAACATTAAGGCCATTATCAATATTACACCTCCCTCAAACCTCAAATATCTTCACAACTTACAATGGAAACTATAGTCTATTCATCATTTTATTTCATAGTTATAAGACTGATGTCAACCTTTCCATCACCTTTTAAATAAATACACCCAGTGTGTATGGGATTCAAATTATCAAGTGGCATTTGATACTCTCAATAATGATCTCTTATCTCTTCCTACCCTCATTATACCAAAAATATATAATCCATTATACTTATATATCTTGGCTACAGATCATGCATTAGGTGCCATGCTTACCCTTCTAGATGATCAACATAGAAAGCAAGCAATTTAGTAGATAAGCTATAGTTTGGATGAGTATGAAAATTATTACATGCACATTGAAATACTATGCTTAGCCTAATATTTTTTGCTTCCTAGCTTTTCCATAATTTTTTTAATCACAAAACTTATGTAATTAAAAATACCTACACTCTTAAATTCATGCATTTGAAACCCTATTAAAATCAATAAATGACAAGATGGTTGATGTTAATCACTAAATTTGATATTTAGTTCCTTGACCAAAATTCAATGAAGGGTTAGATCGTCTCTGATCAATTAGATAAAGAACCCCTTACTGATAATCTACCTTCTAGCTATGAATTCCTTGATGAAGCTATAGCCTCCACATCCCAAGAAGATCTTGAATATCAAATGACATTATGATTTGATGGATCTAAATGCAAGAATATAAGGGGAACTATGATTATTCTCATACCAATTGAAGGCATTATTAACGCCTTATATTTTAAACTTGATTTTGTTTGTACTAATAATATGGAAGAATATGAAGCCACAATTATAGGTCTCCAAATAACTTTAGCTCTAGGGGTGAAATCACTTCATATTTTTAACAACTCCCAATTGGTAGTCAACCAAATAAGTAACATATATTAGTGAAATAATAACATCTTCCATAGGTATAAGATATTAGTAGAGTAATTGTTAGCTACCCTTAACTGTTACATCATCCAGACCACTCCTCGATCAACCAACAAGTTTACTAACACCATGGCTTAGTTGGCCTCTTTTATCCCATCTTCCTCCTAGGAGTCTAAGTGCTTTGTCCTTATTCAAAGGATAAATAGACCTTATTAAAATAATATTTATATTATCTCTATCTAAATTATAGAGGAAAATCATGTGGATCTATGGTACATAAATATCTTCTATTACCCATCTAAAGGTATCATTCCTTTAGATCTATTTAAAAATGCTAAGCATGTTTTTTAGCAGTGAAATTCCTAGTGCATAATACTAGGGGGGTGTTATTTATAAGTGGGAATTCAATTTTATTATCCTTAATTGTCTCCAATATCCTAAAGTAATTTCCATAATCAATGAAACTCATGATGGAATTTATGGTGACCATTTTAGTGGTTTAACTATCGCCAAGAAAATTGTATGGTTAGAATACTATTAGCCAACTTTGAATCAATATTGTTATGAGTATGTCAATAAATTCATGAAGTGTAAATAAAAAATCTAGCCTATCCCATATCCCTAGTCATGTGCTACAAGTATCCAGGGACTTTTGGCCTTTTTCCCAATGGGATTTAGACCTTATAGGGTAGATTAATCCCAAATCTTCCTAGTGACATAGATTTATCATTACTGTTACTAAGTATTTCAGTAAAATAATAGAAGTTATACCCCTTAATTCAACCAAGGAAGATAATATTTTTTATTTCATTAATCACCACATCATATGTCATTTTGGTGGTCTACATAAAATCATTACAAATAATGAGAAATCTTTTAAAAATAAACAAGTCCAAAAATTGTGTGATTCCTTTAGCATTATGCAGAGTTTATGATCAAATTATTATCCACAAGCCAATGGACAAGCCAAATCATAAAACCAAAAACTTTTTTGAGATGTTAACCAAAAGGGTCAATGAGGATGGAAAGGATAGGCATCTTTTCACACCTTTTTATTTATGGGATTATCGAACTAGAAATCGAACACCTATAGGGGATACCCCTTTTTATTTGGTCTATGAAACTGAAGAAGTTATTCCCTAGGTTTTCAAATCCATTCTCTTAGAATCTCTCTAAAATAAATCATTTATGAAGAATATTATCATTAAAATTGATTATCACAACTAGAAATTTTAGATGAGCATTAAGCCATAGCTCTCGATCACCTTTGTGTATATCAAGAATGAATAAAATGTCATATAATCAACATTTAAAGGAAATAAAATTTAATATTGGTGACATTTTACTTAAATAAAAACATGTCACAAATATGGAAATAATTAAATGGGAAAAGTTTGATCTAATTTGGCTTGGACCCTATGTTATCACTCATAAATATGGATCTGGGGCATATCATTTGGCTGCCCTTGATTGAAAAGTCGAATGTGAGCCTCTTAATGATTTGCATATATTTCCTTTCTACTATTAATAATAATATTACAAGATTCAATCAACATAATTTATCCTAAAATCATATCCCCCCATCTTAAACAATACCTCATATTGATTGAGAATTATGTGGATTTTTGATAGTATACTAGTTTCTCCTTAAATATGAACACCCTATATTTGTTCATAGAATGTTCTCATGGATCGGATATTTTTTAAAAAAAGTGGAGTTCCAAATCATTATATCCTAAAAATCCATCATCTTAAAATCTTATTCAAATGGAATTACACATGCCCATATTTCTTGGCTTATAGAAATGCCATAAAGATTAATCCATAACAAAAAGTTTTGGGATATCCAAATAAAGAAAATATAAAGGATAGAGTGATCCCTTGAAGGACAACTATTATCAAAATCAAGTAAAATATAAAGTTACAAACTGATCCCTCAAAGCATAGCTAATAATATACATATATCTAAACATATAGACCATTCCCTTAAAGGATGTATATGTGCCTATGATTAAGGATACTTCCCACATCGATCAGTTTCCTATTAAAATCAAATCATGAAAAAATATATGAAATCAAAATTATATCCCACAAAAGCTTACCACATTGATCATCTTTCATTTCTAGACTTCCCGTATTGATCAATCTACATTTATCCATAGATTAACTTAAGGTTAAAAAGACTAGAAACATAAAAAAATATGTGTATTTCTAGATAATTAAGTTTTTTCCCCATTCATATAATCCAATTTTCTTTAAAACCAAGGATTTATGAATTTGGCTAAAAAAAGGTTGTTAAAGATTTTCATTTTCATTGGGTAAACGGGCATATATGCAAAATCAACAAGGGGTCTAGCATTTTTTAGGGTCCCATCCAATTATAAGTCATGTATCCTTGATAATTCATGTAAAATTGACATAACCCATATTCAACCATAATATAAAATCCCATCCATATAATCTAATAAGTATAATGAAAAGTAAAGCCCATATAAGCACTAGTGTGTAAAATAAAATCCATCACAAAATATGTCATTAATACATGATACATCATAAATTATCACATGCAATTAAAAAAACCATAATCCACTTGTAGTCTATTTAAATCACATACATATTAATCCATAATAGAGATAAAAACTACATAATCTAACTATCATAATCCATGACAACACTACATAATCAATGTAATACATGATGCAACCAAATTCAAATGCTATATAAAAGTAATCCACATAATACAAATCCATGACATTGTAAAAAAACCCATGTAATCAATGTGAATAAATAGATAATCATGAATATATATCCACAAATCAAATGCACATCATAAATTATCATAATATGTAACATGTACAAAGGGCCAATCCATATAGTTAACCATATACATGGATAGTCAGTAAACTAGATTCAGCTAATGTAGATATCCATCCTATTTCCTCTACTATCTCCTCCATCTCCCCTTCCATCCCTCTTATCCCTCTGTGGTACACTCCCTATACTAGTTTTAATCATCTATGCCCCTCATAGAGTTTGACCTTTCCTAGCTAGGTAGTTGGCATATAAAGGAATCTTTGGTAAATAGTATGTAATAATATGCTTATAATATCATCATTATACTACTACCTCCTAATATATATCAAGTCTCACACTCCCTAGAGGCCCCATCCTCCTACTTTTTCCCCCTCCTCTTATAGTGGACCTTGATATTACTCTTATGCTACACTTGTTAGTACATAGAGCCTCTTTCACTACATGTGATATCTATCCCATGCTCGACATGCCTCATCACAACACTACATTCATGCATCATAATGCCCCTATAAATTTTTTAGTTGTGCTTGTAACCGGTCTTTCTCAAAAACCATTCTAGAGTACTACATCGTTGGTCACATCCCTCTCAACCATGATGACCTGTATATCCCCATACCCCTCCCCATCTCATCTTATAGCCTCTACATCCTCCATCTCCACATAATCCATCTAATACCTTTGGTGTACCTCTCTCTCCTCTCCCCATTAATCATAATCAACCCACCATAATAAGTATGCCTATGTCACCCCAACATTAGCTATCCCCCCTCTCTCTCTAGCTTTTCCTTTGCTAGCTTATCTAACCTTATAACCAATGGCTTGGGTGGAACCACCTATGTGTCATCTCTCCTATTTACCTAATGTGCCTCAGCTATATCTTATTGTAACCAAAACTATCATTGTATATACCCAAAAGGAAATAATTCCACATGCTCTGGGCATCTCTCCCATAGCCACCTAGCTCATCATCCTGCTAGCTCTATCTCCATCTTTGACCATGCTAAGAATCTAACATATAGAATCCATATAACCTAATATTCATATAACTCCTATAGTACCTATCTATAAAAATATTAGAATTTGACTCTCCCATCTCCATGTAGATGGGAAAAGTCATCCCTCTATTTTAGAAAGCTGACATTGAAAGGAAATTGATGCCATCCCATCCACGGCAGCCCTAGAGGTTGTACTACTCAAATTTTCTCTAGGACCAACACTATAAAACATAGGTAACATTGAGTCCATAATGTTACTACATCTTCCACCCCCACATCTCCATATATATTTGTGCTAATAAGGTTATCACCCACACAAATATGATTTGGTGCTCCCACATATCTACAAGCATCCCTATCAAGATCCATGTGAACCTCTCTCTACCTAAGTCTAATAATGCATAGTAATAGATGATTAACATCGTCATGGTCATTTACCATATCCCATATTGGTATCGATAATATAATGACTTGAAATTGAAGCCTCCTATTGTGAAATAAATTTCCATAACATCATCCATGACAACCATTTCAAATTAATTACCCATCATCTCTCATCCAATAAGATCATCCTTATGCCTTGTATAGGCAACTATAGTATCTTTTAAATGTCCTTTAGGTTCATGGTCATCTCGCCTATTAGGAGACAAAAAATTCTTGCATCTAAGTCCCATCACTCTAGCAATGTTACTAGTAGACTCCAACCCTAGTGTACCCAATGATAGTGACATATTCTTCCTAATTCGATCACCTCAAGTTTATCCCAGTCTATATCTCTCATGACCTCTCACAAGTGACCCAAAAAATCTATCACTTGTCTCACATTGTTAGTAGTACACATTCCTCAAATCCCATATTCCCCTAGATTCATTTAGTTTTATGACAAATAATCCTATCTTTTAATTTTTATTTAACCCTTAAGAATCAACATTGACCCTTCTTAGATTGATCATGACTAGTTTTTTATCATAATCAATCTATATATCAGTGTCAATCCCTCACTAATTAGTGAATAATACTTAGGGAGTTAGTATCAATCCTCTTAGGATTGATGATAATCCCTATAAAACCCTACCAACCCTAAAACCCTACCCTAAGCTAGCTCAAAATTTAAAAAATACAAATATTCACAAAAAACACCAAAAATAAGTTACCCCTACCTCATCGTGTGATCACCATCATAATCATCCATTCTTAATGGCCTCCATCATGTATATATTTCTCAAATCTATTAATAGGTGTCAAATATTTTTTCTCTGGTTTAAATCACTTGATCTCATTTATAATATGAGCATTGAAGCCATTCAATGGCCTATTTATAGCCTTTTGGCTTGATGTTAATTATTTCATGATTGGCATCAACTGCTTCCTAATTGACATCTATCCATAACATCGATGGTGATTTGGTCCCTTTTAGGATCCTTAGCACAACTTTCAAATCTCTTACATACTTATAGCCTTTTTCTAAGGACACTTAAGTAAAAATTTATTACAACTATCTTATCTTTTATTACCCAAAATTAATAGCTTATGGATATAGGCCCCCTGATGGTCCCACATCCTTTAAGAGGTTTACATTCATTTCAGTGTTTATCCATTATATATCCTAAAAATTTACATCATCTAAACAACATTATGTCCCTTGATAGTGCACATGTACCAAGCACACCAGATCCTTTCGTTAGCCCATCCTATCCTTTAACCTCTTTACCACCTTTAATCGAGCCCACACATTATTAGTTATGGAAGTACATTATTTTTTTGCCTTAGGGAAATCATGTTAATGATATCCTATTTCTTATTAGTGCAAAATTACACTTCATGACTTTCCTTGTGTCTTCAATGCTCATTTTATAGTTACCCTATCCATTAACATCTCATTTTCAAACCCATCTCCATATCATTAGCCCTCATCATCACTCATTTTGAGGGGGAATACCTCCTCACACTAAAACTTGGGGCAATATACCCATTCTAGTTTTTGTCTCACAACAAGTTATCAAAAACCACTCAACAAAAAGGGGTAAATGTAGACACTATAAATTTACACCATTCTATTATGAATAAATGTATCTTACCCCTTACTTATCATTTTATGCTGGTTAGTTTAGTTTTACTATTTATCATCTAACATTGTGTAAATTATCTAATTAATTACCATTTTACCTAGGTAACTAGTTAGCTATCCCTAAATTCTTATTAAATCTCTCAAAGCCTATTAAGGGTAAGTTTTTTTAACTTTCCTAAAAATATTTTATTCTTAAACCCCATTAAAACCAATTTAAAGTAAGTTTTTATTTGATATTTTGAGTTTTTGGAACCAACAAATTAAACTTAGAGAAAATTGATAACATTTCCCACTTGTCACCAATCTTATTAGGATCGATGCCAATTTATATCTAGGCCAACATCAGGTTATGGATCCTAATTTTTTAAACATAAAAATGCTAACAAAATTCCCCTAGAGCACTATAGAAGAATGCCATCCTAGTTCCAATATTCCCACATTTTGTCCAAATCTAACCACATCCCTGTCAATGAGATATTTATCTGTAGCTCAAAAAGATTTTTGTAGAGGTTAGTATATTGTATATCTTATTTATTTTAGATTACTACATTATTCATTTATGTTCTCTTTTCTATCATAATTATTTTTTCATAAACTAGTGACTAGTTTAGAATCCTTTTAGGATCTGCTAAAACCCTTTTCTAACCCTTTTCTGAGTCTTTTATCACCCATTATAAATATCGACCATGATTATTTTTGGATTAATATATTGATTATAGAACAATAAACATTTATCCCTATTTTTGCATTTCTATCTACAACCTGAGACTAGATTAACAATCTTAAATGTTTCCAATTTACTATTTTAAGTCCTAAAATCATATATTACTATCTGTAGATGACCTTGCCTAGTGTTATACATGATATGGTTTCAATTCATGATTTACCCATAGTCCCTCATCCCTTATTCACCAATCGAAGTGATATCTCTTTTGAGTTAATATTTTGCATGATTGTCTTTAACCTAACTCTAGAATCCATCACTGAGTAATTAGAAGTAATCCAATAATAAGAAAACTTAGCCATAGCATATTGGAATGAATATTTTGATGATATCTATATAATATATTGACTTGTTTCATTTTAGTTTCATAATATTATCACATGATTTATTTTAATTTATCTTATTATATTATCCTCTTGATTGTGTAAAAATAGTGGTTTTACCTAATAAAACCATGAAGGTCTTGTACACATGGTGGACTAAGATATAACACCTAATGTTGTGATTTCTTCTAGTTTTACGTAAGTTTTATCTAATCACATAACACTATATATCCAATGAATCTACATGATTTAATCAATTATAACATATAAATTTGGTTAGGTTGAGTGGTTTAATCACCTTAACCTTGTGAAATTTGAAACAACTATTGTAGTAAATTAGCTCAATAAATTCTATAGAATTATGTCCTAGATACGATAACAGTCCGTAGTAGTATTTGAAATCTAAAAGTTGGTTTCATTTTTGTCAATTTAGATTAAATTTTCATGGAATATACACATCATATATGTCTCAAGATAAATCCTAAGAATAAAAATGGTATTAATGCATATAATTTTGCCACAAATGTGTATCTAAATCATATAACTATGGCATTTGAAAATTTTTGAAAAAAAGAAAGTGTGGAATGCATGTTCCCATGACATGTCCCTACTGAATCTAAATAATCTAATAACTGGTGTAAGTGTGAAGAACATGTTTACATAACTACTATAATATGAAAATGTTGAGTACTGAATGAGTGTGGAGGTCTTGCCTTCTTGGCATGCCCCACTAAAATATGAAACTATGATTATTTGTAAGCCATGATTATGTGAAATTCCCCCACTAAAATATCAAAATATGAAAGTATGGTATCTATGCCTCAATGACACTTCCACTTATATTCCCCCTACTGAGGTGAGGGGAATTATAAATTGATAGTTACCTTACCCCAAAAGGATAAGATAATTATATAATCTATGTAAGAATCATGTAACATATAGGAGTAATATGTCTAGGTAGATATAGTGATGAGGACCATAGTGTGTGATCACATCAAGGTATAATATGAATGATGTAAATCATGGAAATGTCTAAAAATTAATATTATAATCTCAAAAAGTAATCAAGCACACACATAAGAGCACTCAAATCCAAGATAGAAGGTAATGGTCTAAGGAGACCTCATACAGAGGGAATATTAAAATTATGCAAAAATTTAAGGTCATTAATTATTTAAATGTCTATAAGGCATAGAAGTACACATCCAAATTTGCACATAAATAAAACTAAGACATACTCAAATGTCAAAATAGGAAAACATAGGCACAAGGGCTATAAGTAATGAAACATATTAAAATTCTCAAATGAGAAATGTAATGAAAGATAGTAACTATGAAGGAATACATGTAAGGAAGTCCAAAAAATCAAATCATGTAATCATACTCAACCAAAACACACATATCATACTAGTCCCTAGATATATGTGTTAATAAAATAAGTTAAGTACATAGCATATCAAGTACACTATGAAATTTCTAAGCAAGGATAAAGTCATGTTTTATTACATAAGCTCAAACATGATAATGAGAATGATCATATTATAATTTAACCTATGTGTATCATGTACAAGGAAAAGTATTACCCCAATGTACTCATGCCATGAGTAGAGGGAAGGCCCAACATTTATATGTGTAAATATCATGTTCCTAGGTATACATTTATCACACTAAAAATATGTGTGAAACATGTGGGTATATAGAAATAAATGATAGTCCATCTACAAACATGGAGAAAAAAAACATAAATGTTAAGGAGTTAATAAGATATGGAAATGTTGTGTATTGTTTTATTTTAATTTTTATTTGTATTTTTGGAATATTTGAAAGGAAAAGATGATCATATGATCTCATCCAAGGGATGGTAATAGCTATCTCCCAATTTGGAACCTTGTGAAATAAAATTGTGGTACTATAAATGATAATGTATATTTTTAATATATGGCACTATATGATCTATGACGATATGTGTATGTATAATAAGACTCGATGGTCATTAGTTAACAATAGAATGAATCAGAGTTCATGGAATCCATTATTGAGTGTTCTATGGTTTATTTTTAATAGTATAAATAGGAATATTTTTAGTTGATATAGTTAAATGAATATGGTGTGTAGTAGTAGATGAAGATTTTGTGGAATCTACTATATATATCTGATGCAATGGTATCTCAAGTATGAATGCCTAAGAAATGTGACTACCTATTATATACCCTTTCATACAATTTACCATAGTAGGTTTGATAATTAGTTTTCTTTGAATAGATTTATTTTTTCCAAGTGAATGTTCATATGGAATTTTAGAAATTGTAATCACTGTATTGGAATCAATGTATTTAATAAACACATGCAATATAGAAGTTTTAAATGTAGTGTATGTATCTAAGGTCATCCCAATAAGATATCAATGAATCTTGTGTATGGTATAAATGAGAATACAATAACCATATGTGTTGGGCTAACGTGTAAATGTAAGTCAATATCACCAAGGACCTATTTTAAGGTTTCTTGTAATGCTCTAACCATTATGGTTAAATGGTGTAAATCATCATGCATATATCCTAAATGTGTAATCAAGGTTATGGTGTAAACATTCTCACTAGTACCATTATCAATCATAACATTATATATAGGTTTTTGTTTAAGATATAATAAAATTAATAATGAATGAAGATCTAAGTCATCATCCATAATTTCACTATCATAAAAAATAATATAAAGTCTTTGAATCGTGGGAGGTGTATGTTGTGTAAAATTACAAATAATCCCAAATAATGGGTTCCCATAATTAGGTGGAGGAAGATGTACATTATATGACATTTTTACATTTGGTTTATTATTAGAGTGGTTTTTATAAGGGTTGTTAAATATCTTTTGATTCTAGTGATCACTAGGTTATGAAATTAATTCCTTTGGAGGATCATCAACTGCAATTAATTCATCATCAATAAGGTCTTGGATATTATAATTCAAGGTAAAACATTTTTTTTTATAATTCCTAGGGCCTTGGTGATATTCAAAATAAGAATTTTAATCATATCACTTACGTAGAGGTCGATTCATATCATCATCTATAGGATGAGGAATAAATATGAGGTGACACTCACCAATATTTGGAAGTAACAAAGTTGGAGACTCAGGTAAGCATGAGAATTGTCTCTTTGATGAATTAGATAAGATAAGTTGATTAGGTTTTTGTGATAGAAAATTAAATGTAATAATTGTTTCCCTTTTAGGTTCTATAGGTTTCACCTTAAAACTTGGTTTTATAGTGAACTTGGTATTTGATGTAGTCATTATGTTTTCTATACTTAATTTTATTTATTGTGATAAGTTTCATTTAAAAATCATGAAAAATAAGGAATAAGTGAGTAAAATATTTGTAATTTTTTAAAATAATGGACTCATGTAATTGGGAAACCAAATTTTTCTTGAAGATGTCTTGAATTTCTATATCAGCCATTAGGCTGGTCATTCTATCCAACATTATCTTATATCTTAAAATATATTAATTGATAGATTCATTGGTTCCTTTTTTGAGTTTTTTAATTTGGGCATAGGAAACCTTTTTGGTAATTTTTATAGATAAGTGTCTAAAACCTTGATGTGCAAGAGGTTTGATTTATTTTATTGATTGGATTGGTAATTCATAAAAACAAGTTAGAGCATAGTCCTTGAATCTTATTAGGAAACTTTTTGTCAAAATTTTATCTTTCAAGGCATAAAAAAGGCATGCCACTTAGAAAGATTGAAGATGATGTTCAATATCATCCTCGTCATTTTATAATTTGAAACTACTTGAAACTAAACTAGGTAAGGGGTGAGAGGATATTTCAGGTGTAAGAAGGTTATGAAACACCTCTTGTCAATCAATATTATAATGTGATTTCATATAATTTTGTTCATTATTTGTAACCTTAGCTTGTAAAAGTTTTATATTTTGGAAAATATCTTGTACATCTCTATTACTAATCTTTTAAGTTTGAGAAGGAACCGAAAAGGGTGTACCAATAATTTTATAGGACATAAGAATTGAAATTACAATTAGTTTGAATTATTTATGTTTTCCATTTAATATGTAGTAAAAGTATGTTTTGTTTCAGGGAACAATGGTGTAAACAAATATTTTATACCCATATTAGAAGTATGAGGAGGTAATGCACTCAATTAGAGGTTATCAAGTATATAATCATTTGTGGTAACACCTAAGGATTCACCATAAATATGTGAGGAATCATTAATATTAGCATGCTTATTACTTTCATCTCTTGTGACATATAAAAATGCATCCATTAAGCCCTTGTTGTTATTAAAATGAGTAACCAATGCTTAGTTATCTTCCATTTAAAAATTATTTATTTGATTAACAACTCCCATTGATTATAAATGAAAAATTTAGAATTTGAAACAAATTATAGCAATAAGTAAAATAGAAAAACTTGAGCCAAATTAGGGTTCATAAATAAAGAAATAATGGTCAACTTCACCAAACGTTTAACCCTAAATAGAAATAAGTAATGTATGGGGGATACATATCATGTTAATATTATAAAAATGAAGAATCACAAGGGTGATAAATACATATATAACATGATAATTAATTTTCAAACATAGATAAAAAAATGTTTTAAATTTATAATACTAAGATATGCAAAAAAAATTCAAGCTAATGATTGATATTATAATAAATTTAAAATAGGATTACTTACCCTATTTATAATACACACGTATATAAAATATAAAAATGATGGAAGTGGATTAGACAAGGATTCTAACATAGTTATCGGATTCTACAATTTTACACTCTTTGGCCTCAGACCTTTGCATTAGATCTAGATAGTTGTGTTGATGCTAGTGTCTGAGTTAGATGTAGGTGTCAAGTATTGAATAGTGACTAGATATAGATGCAACCACATATAATATTCTATATATTCTATCACATTTTTTCTAATGCATTCAGATCTTATGCATATGTTGTCACTCTTTATCAAATGATTAAATCCTAGCTTCCTCACCCTTCAAGTGACTGTGGAAAAATGGGTTAGTCGGCACATGATGGATAGCTACCCTAAAGATGCATATATCAATATGAACTACCTACATAGTATATAATATTAATTGGGATTGAGTATTATTATTGTTCCCCTATGTGTTGGATTGTATATGAATAAGTATGCAATGTGTGATAAGTACGTACATATAGTGACCTAGCTTCTAACTTGACAAATATGGATCATTGGATTTTCATTTATTAATTATAAATTTAGGGATACTAGTCCTATTCATGATATGTAAATATGGATGAATAGGACACATTTTCTCACTCAAATGCTTAATTGATTATTTTTGGTAAGTTGCCTAATGAGCTGCTAGATATTTTTTAGGTAAGGAATGAATGAGGGTTGATCTTGTATATATACAAATACATTTTGAAAATATCTCTCACTAAATAACTTAATATGACATTTAGGATACATTTTATTTTTAAATTAGATGAATTTTACGCACTAGACACTTAGTTTTAAAATGTACACTAACATTGACATAGGTGTTTGAAGGGGATGCAAGTGTCTGGGAAGCTATAAAATAGGTACAAGTTCTAAAACTTTCATAAAATTATAATGATTAGTTATATATAATTTTACATAGTAAAGAAGGCCTAGTCATCATAATAATAGTGGTTGGAATAAGGTTAACAAATTTGACCCAAAGAGATAGTGAATGTGAGCCTTTCTATAGAAGGAAGGTCTTATAAATGAAGGGTAAAACCATGATAGGCATTTTACAAGTTTACAAGATTGGGGTGCTATTAATTTAGATTTAGTGTCTATAATTATTGACCATTGATAATTTGAGAGTTTGAACAAGAAGTATAATTCCCCTGATGAATCCTCAAACCACTCTATCATCAAGAATTTATCCAAATGCCTCTACAAAAAAAACATAAAATTATAGATCCAAATGGAATCCTTGAATTAAGGGATAAAAAAATAGAAATATATTATATTTGAACCCATTGATAATGAGGTAAGCTGAATCTTTATAAATATAATTCTAAACTATCGATATAGAAAATTGGCCAACGTCTAAAGCCTTAAACATTAAAAGAATAAATTGCCACTCAATCCTATCAAAAGCCTTATCAAAATATAGTTTATAAATTATGGTTCACTGATAAGAGACCTACACCCATTCCATTATTTCTTAGATAGGAATGAGATGATGAAAAATGTATTTATTTTTAGTCAATCTAGTTTTATCTAGCCTAATAATAGTAGGTGAGATGAAGTGGAGACAATTCACAAGGGATATAGTAAGGTTTTTACAAGACACATTGAAGAGGGTGATGGGGCACCATTTAATAATGCATTTTGGGTCAACATTAGTGGCAATGAACATGATATTTCCTTTATTAATAAGATAGAATAAATATTTATTTTGTAAGGATTATTTATAAACATGTAATAGGTTGGGCCCTGAAAAAATCCAATTAGATTTGTAAAATTCAAAAGGGAAACCATCAGTACTAGGATCTTTATTATTTCCTATGCATTTTACTAAATAGAAGTGTCCCTCAAGGGATATAGGTTCATCAGAACGTTTTTGGTTTTCAAGGCTAGGTTTGTGGGGCATCACATATAAAAATACTTAAAACATGTGTGTACATTCCTACATCTCTCCTTAGGGTTGAAAAAACGAATTTTAGTGATAAAAAAAACCTAAGAATAATCCAAGTATATTTGTGAGGTCATCATGATAAAAACATTAGAGATTTTATTTTTTCCCTAGTTTGATTGGCCTAGAGGGACTTGAATTTTTTTGACGCATGGTCCTCTTCTTTTAGCCAATGTAGGAAATCTTAGATTTTTACCCCTTTGGATATTTGGATATAAAAAACATTAATATTTTACTTGATAAAATTTTTCATGCATTTAAACTATAGGGCAAGATAAATTTACTCAATAAGATAATATATTATTTGAGCACAACCCCATCATCCCCCTTATGGACTTGTGTAGTTCACTTCCAATAGAATTGGAGGAAGGTGGTGGTGTGAGTGATTAAATCATTTCACAACTCAATATATATGGTATCATTATGCATATGTGGTTAAAGGTTCTAAACATTAGTGATGACACATACGATGCCTTCATGGTCGACGAGGGACATGTTAAAAATAAATTTATTATGTGGCACCTTGAAATTATTGCCATCCCATTCCACTCTAAAAGTGAATGGACTATGGTATGAAAGGACATTTTTCCATATGGATGGTGGTATATTTCTTATTAGAAAAATAAAAAGAGAACATGTGTTCTTGAAAACCATGAAATAGTCAAACCACTTAAGGACCCTATCAACATTAGCACGATAGTTAGACTATGTAAGCCATTAAAAATTATTAATTATGTGTCACAAGAAAATTTGGTCCATAAAAACCCATTGGTTTATGTAATTAAACCATGATTTTCATTATCCCACATACTATAACATTGAGAGGCTACAAACTTTGTCATTAGGTAGCTCAATCATATTAAAATCACCTCAAATCAACTAGGTGGAAAAAATAGATTGTCAATGAGCCATTGCTGTAATGTTATTTTTTAAAGTCCATAATTTAGTCATAAATGTTTATAAATCCAAATTAATGACCATTGATGTCAATAAAGACCCAAATAACATGATCTGATAAATATTTACCAAGGGAAAAACCAAGAGTGAAAATTTGTTAGAAATAAAAATACTAGTGTCACCATATCCGTCTTCATGAGAAGTGGAAAAGTGATATACATCATAAGAAATAAATTTAAAATTAATTTTTAATAGAAAAAAATTAAATCCTACCAACTAGTTACAAACATCATATAAATAATTTTTGATAGGATTATGTGTGACCTAGAACAGTCCATGATATTAAATTCATCAGGGGACTATTTGATGATTAGTTTTCTTTATTCATATTCTATGTCTTCTCTATCTCCATGTGTTCTATAATGTTTCCCCAATAAATATTTATGATTTATCACAAAATTCTAATATGATATGGAGTGGAATATAACCCCAATGTCATCTTGAGGAGAGTCAACATTAATGTGAGGTTTACTATGAGATCATTAGGGGAAAAGAATATTTATAGAGGGAGTCCTAGGATGAGAATAACTTACATTAGGTTAAATAAAATGAAAAACTCAACTTCATAAATCTATAATAAGGTCAAGGTTAACAAGGGGTAATTGTATCCATTCATTCCTAAAATAAGGATTTCATAATAGGGGGATGTTTGTCAGTTAAGAACCCTTTTTTCTAGTGTTATTTTAGTTTTGGCATTCATTTTCAAACCATAATTACTATCCACCACATTTTGATTTTTAAATGGAGGGATTAGCTTATCCCATGAAAGTAATATCACAAATCTTGTGATTGGGTGATTCAGTTTGAAATCAGCTTTTAGAGAGATTAAAGTAGGTAAATCTATTCACCTAACATTATGGCCCTACTTGAGTATCAATGGAATATTTAAATTCCTTAATAAAATCAATGTGAACACAAATAAAATTACTAGGGCATGTAGGTTAATATTTCCTTTGCTCAAGGAAAATAACCCACCATGTAGGATTTGAAATCTCCTTAGGAAAATCCCATAGAAGAAGAAAAAGGGTAGGAATTTTGATTGAAAGTGGAACCCTAAGGGAGGTCTACTCTAATATTTGGATTTAATGCTTGAAGAGGAAAAAATCATGATAATATTCCCAAATAACCAAAATATTTTCCTATAAAGGAGGGCTTAGAATTGAGAGGGATCCCGAAGGATTTTTTTTCAAAAAGCCTTGGTGAGATTCCTAACACTGGTAACTTGGAAACCTAAGGGCTCCTAGTGATGAAGAATCCAATATTCAATTAATTATTCAAAGGGGATAAAACCTACATATTAAAATATCAAACATTTATTTTGATACTATTTTCAACCATTAAAAGCTGTACAGTTTTAAAAAAACATTAGGTTGAGGGGATTCTCAAAACATTATATATCATTGGGATGAATTTCTTGGCTTGTTTCGATAGCATCCTTCCCACTGTCTATAATAATTGTTGAGACTAAATGGTTTAAATCCATTTTATAAAAAAACTAACTACATAGAGGGTGGAGATAATTGTAAAATAAATGCATGCTTAACCATGAAATTCCTAAATAAGCATTATGAAAGTGATGGAATGTAGGAAAATGAAGCAAGACAAGATTTACATTAAACCCTAGTAGAGAAAGTTTTATCAAGTTCATACATTATTTTTTATTGAAAAATAAAAATAAAAATTAGTCTATTATTTTTTCACGAGAAATAAAATTTTGGATTTATATTAAGGACTAGAAATAGGGTTTATTTTGGTTTATTTTTATACGGTGATGTATTTATTTATGTTCAAGTTTTTATAATCAATTAGTTAATCACATGTATCCTTAATTTAACATATCAATATTTATTTTTACAAAAAAGGGGGGAAAATAAATAATTAAATGGGAAATAAAGGCTTAAATTAAATTACAATATTTTGAAACCTGAATTTCCATCTTAGCACATAAACCTTTAAATTGTTAAATGGGTAGTAGATGTTTAAAATGAAAATCACTAATTTGCAACTTGACACATGTACATATCATCAAGAAATTCACACATCCCTTTATTTCATGTCTTACAAGTGAATTTTGGGTAATGGGGGACAAAAGGAGCCAGCTTAAAGTACCACTTTTTTCTTAAAATAATAATACATGAACTTGGAGAGACTTTTAGAGACAATTGGATAAATAAAATTATAATGTAAGATGATGACTTGTGTAATTTTGAGTGATGTTTTTAAATATATAAATTTCTTAAATATCCAACTGATAAAATTATAGGAAACTGGTGTCTTATTTACATTGACATAATAATTTTTTTGTGAAAAATAACTAGACTACATATGTATGGACACAAATTTTAGAGTAAACAAATGAATTTTTCTATGAAATGACATATATGAATATAAAAAATGTCACATATTTTTTAGAGTTATTTTTATTAGTTTTTTAATATATGTATGTTTCTTACATAATTTTATAATTCAATGAATATAAACAATTTAAACCGTAAATAAATGGACATGATGTTTTGACCTCAAATTCATAATTTTTTTTCAAAGGATAGACATTAATATGTATATTTTTTGAGATGTAAGGTTTAAAAAAAATTTATCAACAATAAAAAATATATTAAACTATTTTTAGTGATACATGAATGAACCATAATGAGGCATGTTAAGTAGAAATTGAGAAATAATTAAAAACAATGATTTAATATTAAAAATACATTTATTTAGAAACTAGGTATATATTTTAAATATTTAAATCTCCATACCCAAATATCTCTTCAAATATGGAAAAACATATAAAGTTATAAAAAATCATGTTGGTTGATCTATGATAGGTTTTTAGACTAGGTTTGGATCCTCAAAGCTAAAACCAGGGTATTTTTGGAGGTAAACTCATGAAATTAAAATATAAAAACTATTTTTGGAGGTAAACTCCATATTTAAATGGCACACACCCATTTTTGAAGGGTTCACACGCATATGTCAAGGTCACACACCCTTTATTGAAGGAAATTTATTTATCAAATTTATTGATCCATTGATTTATACTAAGGAGAAAGGTGTGCATGGTATTTAAAATGGTGCTCATACAATATTTCATGTCCATGATTTTAACTCTACACTTTCTCATTTAATTTGTCTCAATTAGTATAAACACATTACTTTATGATTTAATTTTATCCACTTTGGACTTAAAAGGGTAAATATAGATCATGAGGGTTGAACTCAATAAAAAATTCTCATTAAGGGGCTAAAAATGAAGAAATTTAAGTGAACAGAGAAAAAGAAATAAAAACATAAGCATATAAGAGATTTTATACAAGGTGAATGTACTTATTCTATAAAAAGTAATGTTTCAATTAAAAATAACATTCCCAATTTCATAGATTTTAATTTTTATTGAGTGATGAAATACATGGAAAAACATAATATAATGAAACATTTATCAATAATGAAGTTTTTGACATCATGATAATTAACATAATATAATGCCCTTAATAAATATCTTTATTAATGAAGAGAATTTAATTCATGTATAGACTCTAATGTCAACACATGATTGAATATACATTCTAGGGTTGAAGTGCTAACAT
Organism: Torreya grandis; assembly: GCA_037957365.1. Taxonomy (NCBI): domain Eukaryota; kingdom Viridiplantae; phylum Streptophyta; class Pinopsida; order Cupressales; family Taxaceae; genus Torreya; species Torreya grandis. Next base: position 1,337,862 of record JARHVA010004760.1, on the reverse strand, counting down.
AATTAAATTTAAGATAATCTCTTATACCCATGACTCCACAAATAATCTGAAGAACATAATTGTATTTGATATAAATAGATGAGAAGGTATTAAAAACGGTGCAAGGTAAAATGTCAAAACATATAATTAATTGTCATGTAGAACTTGTATGGAACTATGTATTTGAGAAGAGAAACCATAAAAAATGATTTAAATTATTTGTTCAATTGATGAAAATACAAAAAATGATCCTTGTGATGCATAATTTATAGTTAAGAACAAGAAACCTAGATGGAATAAATAAAAAAATAGCAAAGAATGTAATTAATGCATTTAAAACAAAGGGTAATAATACCAAAAAAGATTTTAATATGGAATGATGAGTAATACCAAAGTCTATAATGATTAATACAACATCTATAGGTTGATTTATTATTAAAACAAGTAAAACTTTGAAATTGAATATGAAAAAATAGTTTAATAATAATAATAATAATAATAATAATAATAATAATAATAATAATAATAATAATAATAATAATAATAATAATAATAATAATAATAATAATAATAATAATAATAATAATAATAATAAGACTCAATGAACCTTTCATTGTATATTTTTGCACATTTAGTGATATTCTCCCATGAAAATATAAGTTATTAGTCAAAGGAACAAGATATTTGATTGAATTTTTTTATCACAATAACACAACTGTTCACATAATTTAAAATATGTTTTTAAAATAAAAAAGAAAAATAATGTGAGGCACATGCAAAAAAATTCTTGGATATGACCAAAAAATATTTCTATAGTAAGTTTCTTGAAAAATTTGATGGAAAATTGGTAACTAGTCAAAGGGTATTTAAAGTGTGAAAGTATTTCTATATTAAAATCAAATAAATACACAACACATGTTTTTTAGTATTTGTGTTGAATTTTATATATGTTTTACTTTACACATTGATGAGATTAAGTAGGAATGTATGTCAGTTTCTCCACATAGAAAAGTCAAGACAGTTAATCCAAAGTCTTCTGTGTCAAATCTCTAAGGGGCATTTTATTTTACCAAATAATATTTATATGGAATATGTAACACTTGTGGTGGTTTTTCCCTTTGTCAAGCTATAATCACAAGGAAATTTTAAATGAATTTGTAAAGTAACTAGTTGATTTTTAGAAGTACAAATGTAAAATATGCATCAAAATGTGGAAAAGAGACATTAATATGTGAGTTTGTTATGACCAAGGTATTTATATCTAATTGCATGGTTTAATTAAAAAATAATATTATCAGAAAATATGTAAGACATACACACTAATTAAAATTATTAGATGATCAATTCAAGTTATACAATAACAACTTCTTATTTGAGACCATTGTTTCAATTATAAAATTTACTTAAAAATAATACTAAAACCATAAAATGAGGAAATATACTATTAATCTAATTCAATTTAAGTTGTAATTTTAATTAATATTACATTATTATCTATACATAATAAAATAGAAGACATTATAAATATTAATAGGGAATACCACTTTTAAATGAGTAATGATGAATCACATTCTCTACATTTCATTGAAGGTTATTTTGGGATATTTTATATAATTATGAATGAAATAGAAATCATGTCCAATAATATAGATATTAAAATATGATTTATATATTACCTTATTCTTCTACACTTGGAAAATAACTATCATGGTTGTAGCTTTTAATTATAGACATATCATTATTGAAAGGCTCATGTTCACTATCTCTTTGTGTCTAACTACTTATCTCTTAGTCTAACCATTGTTATTCTAATAAACATGCCTTATATGCTATGAAAAAATATCTAAACTTGATAATTATCATTCACTTATATTTTTGGACTTGTATCTATTTTATAGCTCCCTAGACACTTGTATCCCAGATAGACACCAATTAACACAAGTGTCTACTTTTCCTACAAAGTATGTGGTGCCCAAATATCATCCAATTTAAAAATTAAACATATCCTAAAGGTTAGCCAAATTTATTAAATGAAATAAATTTAAAAAATTGATTTTTATATATAAAAGATCAACCCTCATTCATTTATCACCTAGATATCAGATACAAATCAAAAGGACATATACCAAGAATCACTTAATAAAGTATTCAAGTGAGAAAAATAGACCTATTTATCCTTCATTCTGTAGTATTAAATGATTATCCCATGAGACATATTTTCTAAGTTATAAGTTAATCCATTTCATGTCTTTCCCTATCACATGTTAAATCCTTGTGCACATACAATCTAAAATGTATGAGAAAAATACGTAAATTTTAGGCCCTATTTGGAGTATTTTCTATGTAGTCAAAAACCATAAAAAAAATGGATCTTTTGGGTAGCTCAATACCCTTCACCCACCAATCAATTTTTCCCATAGTCACTCTAAGGGTGAAGAGCTAGAATTTGATCATTAAACAAAGAGTGAGAGGTTGTGCTTATGATCTATATATATCAGAAGAGAGGTGAAAAAAATGAAAATTATATATCTGGTCACATACATGTCTAGTCAATATTCCATCTAGGACACTTTCATTAGGGTTATATATTTACATCGATATAACTGTCCATGATCGATACAAGCGATTGAGGTCACAAAAAGGATACTTATATAATCTGAAGAATATTATGTGATCATCTTATATTCCACATCTATCTTATTTAAAATAAGACCTACATACATAGATTAAACCAACTAAATATCATTTATTTCCAATTCATTAAACTATATATCAAGTGATGTACTTTATCATTCCTATTAATATCAGTTATATAAATTTAGAATACTATTTGTCTATGTTTTCTATTAATTTACCTATTCATTATGTTAGTTCACTACCTTTATGTAAAATCTAATAAAATCCCCTTAACTCTAGATAACCCACATATCTAAATCTAGGGTTAAACATTTGGTGAACCAAAAATTTAGTCTCAAACCCTATATTGACCTAGGGTTTTATGTTTTATGATTTATAATTTTTGTAAATTACTTTTTCAAATTTGGCACTTTTCATTTATAAGCAATGAAAAATGTTAATAAAAAATTCACTTTCAAGTGGAAGACAAAGAAACATTAGTAACTCATCTCAATAACAATAAGGACTTAGACGATGCTTTTTTATATGTTATAAGAGATGAAATCAATAATCCACCTATAGTAATGGGGAGTCATTAGGTGGGACTATAATTAATTCTATACTGGTAACCCTCCCCTTAGGCACATCATTACTTGATATATCTAATGGGTTCACAATTTATGTAATTACACCATTGTTCCATGAAACAAATACTACTATCATGACATCCTCTATTAGAAACATTAGTGATTCTACCTAATTACTAGTTTCAATTCCTATATCAACTCAAAATATGGGTACACATACTTTGGTGACTTATCAAACTTCCAATCCTTGTGATAAAAATGTTTAAGATCTTGTCCAAACTACAAAATTTTACAAGAAAAGGTTAAAAATCTTTGAGTAAAAATATATGAAGTCACCTTTTGCTATTGATTTAGAAGAGGTGTTGCATAACACTCTTACACCTAAAATATATTTTCACCTATTGCCAACTTGTTTTGTTTCACCTAATTTCACTTGTTATGATTTAAATGGCGATCTTGAGCAATATATCCAATCTTTTTATGTGGTATAACTATATTATGCCTCTAATGATAAAATTTATACTAATTTATTTCCAAAGAGCCTCAAGGAATATGCTCTAAGATGGTTTTATTATTGACCAATAAAATCTATAAAAGCATTCAAGCCTCTTGTAGATCAGTTTTTGGCAAACTTATATATCAACATTGACAAAAATATATCATATTCCCAAAATGCACACATCAAATAAGGAATTGATGAGCATATTAATGAATATTTCTTGAGGTACAAGATAATGTTGGCTAAGATAAAAAAACAAAATGGTACATAAAGAGACTTAATACATATTCAAAAAAAAATTACTCAACCCATTACATGATTACATTGTATTCAAAAATCTCAAATATTTTGATTTCTTATGCCATATTGTGTGAGATCACGAAATGAAACTTATTTCATCAAACAAACATAATTATGTAATGAACACACTGATTACATCCAATACTTAGTTTCATATCAGACTAAGTTAGAATTTGAAACCTATAGAACCTACAAAGGAAAAAATTGCAATTTTTTTAATGCACTGTAATAAAAACCTAATCATCTTATGTTATCCAATGCACCAAGGAGATAATTTACACAATTACCTGAGTCTCTAGCTTCACTACTCAAAATGTTTATAGATTGTCATCTTATATATTTCCCTACTTCCATAGAGGTTTATATGATTAGAACTATATCTAATGGATATGATGCCAATGATTATTATCAATATCAACAAGGCCTTGGGCATTAAATAATATGTGTTACTCATTGAATGATAATATTGAAGATTTTATGTATAACCAGTAGTTTTCATTTTATGGTCCTTCTAAATATTCAATTCAATAGCTTAGTGATCACTAGAATCATAACAAAACTTTATAAGATCCTACTAATGAAATATAGAAGTGAAAATGGTATATAATACATGTCCAAAATAAACACAAATTTTTTAACAAATGAAGAAACATTTATACCAATAAGATATAGAAATCACATTTTTCATGGGTGTGATTATTTTTGGCATAACCATGTTGATCCTAAACAATGAAAAATTAATTTCAATGGAGGACATTTGCAAAAAAAAAAAATTTGACTTAAAAGACTTAAAACATAAAGGAGGTTGTAAATACACCTTGGGAAACACAATAATACCAACTTTTTATCATCCTAAAATAATTAAGATAATATTTGGGTTATGCCACAAAAATCACAATATTCAGTCATAGTGCAAACCCTTTGGTTATACCATATGGAAGAAAAATTGATTAAAATAATAAATGTATCTCCTTTTCCCATGAATTAAATTTATTCATATACCATACAATGGTGGTTGTGCTTCTACTTATCATGTATATCATGAGGAGAAACACACCATGAATCATTTTCACATATTGAACAAAGATAAAAATAATGCAAATGATCCAACCTAAGGATGAGAGATTCAAAATATTCCTAAAATTACAAAAATACTAAAATCATTCAAAATTTTCAAAAGTACCAAAACATTTTAGTAAGTTCATATTTGTACTATTTCTTATACATGTGTTATTTTCTCCATGTTATTAGATAACATATAATTATTTTCTAAATACACGTGTTTCATGCTTCAATTAAGTGTGATAGAGGCATATAAAGATACATGACATATATATATATATCTGTGTGTGTGTGTGTGTGTGTGTGTGTGTGTGTGTGT
>JARHVA010004760.1:1295000-1327500 GCA_037957365.1 Torreya grandis | reverse complement strand
ATATGAAGCTCTAAATTTGCCTCTGCCTTAGGCTCTGAAGCCTCTATCTCCTCAGAACTATCCTACTGTTTAGAATCTTTTGATTCCACATCCTCATAATATGCCCACATCACACGATTTGCTTTTCCCTTAGGCCTCAAAGGGCAATCGTGATGGATATCATATGGACCTTTGCAGTAGAAGCAAAGCTTCTTCCTGCGTAGATCATTAAGCACCTCACGATCTAAAGGTGGTCCTGCTAGATTGGCTTTTGAATCATTTTTAACCCTGGATTTATCTATGTTAAAATCCGGTCTCTCTATATCCCCGTTACAGTGCTTATGGTCTCTAGATGAAGAAGTACCTCTAGAGTTAGATCTACTTGATGGGGCTGCCATCTCCATACTGCGTGCCTTCTTCATAGCTTCCTGTAATGAAGGAGGATCAAAGCCTTTGATCCAACCTCTCAATGGTTCTATCAATCCCTCCATGAAGAGTACTACTAGTCACCTCTCCAAAATGTCAGGAACCATGACTGATAACTTCTGGAAGTCACCAGTGTATGACTCTAGACTGCCATTTTGGTGCAACTGTGCCAACTCTCAAAAATAGGACTCTGGATCCCTCCTGTCAAAATGCTCTACCAGCCTATCCATAAACTCTTGATAAGAAGTGATCTGATCATGATGGAGTGTCACCATCTCGTGGTGCCACCAATCGTGAGCTACTCCCTCAAGATGTAGTGTCGCATATCTGATAGCATCTTCCTCGGCCATCGGACGCAATGTGAGAAAGGTGTCCAACTTACTAATCCAAGCTTGTGCTGTGACCTTACCACTTCCGTCAAACATCGCGAGTGTGAGCCTGCTTGTAGCATGCTTAAGATCATTGTTCTGATGTCTAGGTCTCCTGTCTTGTCTAGCCAATCTATAGTGCTCTATCCTCAAATTAACAAAACAATCAAAGGTCATCCTCTCACAAACATGAGGAGGTAATAAATTCCACTCATCATCTGTAGCCAAGTAAACATCTGTAAATGAGGAATCTCCTGCCTCCTCCTCTGTTGGAACTTTTGGTTCCTCTCGAACAAACGTAGGATGTGTAGGTCTATCTATTGTTCTGGAGTGGCCCTGCTGGGGTCTCTGATTAACCGTAACATCTCTGTTATCACCTTGGTTCCCATTCTATCTATCATGTGGGTTCATCCTCCTTATCATAGTAGTTAGTGCCTGTAGTGCTTGTGTCATCTCACAGTAGGATTCTCTGGTACTCAGATCATCATTATGTCGGTGGGCCCTGGGTGGGCTACCCTCTCGTCTGTCACTCATGATAATTGGCTGTTGTTCTAATAACTGGGTACCTTCAAGCAAAGCTCTACTATGTGTGTAATACCCGTGTGGTCCCAACTCTTGTGGCTGCATAAGATTTTCAAACCCTCAGGATGGCAGGATTTAGCTCTGATACCACTGTAATATCCCTTCGAATATCAAAACAAAAGCTCTGAATTGCTTATCTAAATTTTTGCAAAATGTCTTTAAATAGATAAATAAATCATAGTATAAATTCTTATTTATTTGATCATAAGCTTACAATAGAGTTCCTCTGTCAAGTATACAAAGAATATTGAAAGTATGGCCTTAATAGCCTAAATATTCTGCAAACTGGTCTGAATTTGGTACATCTCAGCCTGCTATGTAAAAAAACACAGTCACCGACGTCAGTTATACTATCGTCGTTGATCGACCTGTAGTCATTAACTTGCCGACGTCGGTAATATGTCGACCGAGGTCAGTCTCTATAGGTCCCTGTTTGCCGATGTCGGTGCCTAAACTTTCTGTAGATGCGTACGGATTTTCATGGATCTGTACGAAAGTCGTACGGCCACTGATATCGCACAACCTGTATGCTTGATCCTGATCTATAGAATTATGGGCTAATACAAAGATCTATATCTGGATAATTCTTGAATCAAAACCCAAAATAATGAAAATACCTGTAAACCCTTGTGATAGCTTCTGTGTGAAGTTATCTCTCAAACTTGTAAACACCTATGATAGCTTCTATATGAAGTTATCTCTCAATTTGGCAATAGATCGGCTGATCTTTCACAACCTCTGAATCGCACACAATGAAGAGTTGACGTTCTTCAATGCAAATGGAATCCTGGAACCCTTGGCTCAGTCTTCACAAAAGAATTTCTTAACAAGAATCAATATCAATAATAATCATGAATACAAACTCTCTCCCATGAGAGATCCTTATACCCTTCCAAAAGTGTGCTTGCTAAAATTAGATTCCCTTAAATTAGACTTAGGGCTTCTTAAATTAGAACTGGGGCTTCTTAAATTAGAACTAGGGTCTTAAAATTAGACCAATTCTTAAATTAGAATTAGGATCCTAAAATTAGACCCAATAATTAATAATTAATAATTAATTAATAATTAATAATTAATTAAAATTGGACCAAATAATTAATATTTGATTAAATCAATCAAATATTAATATCTCCCTTAATTCATGTCCGAAAGAGCCCAAACGAAAGCCAAGCCCAGCTCCATCAAGATCCTCTATCCATCTCATCAACCTACGAGGGTCGCATAATAAGCTAATCATCTACTCTGCACATGTCAACTAAAAAGGGGACATGACATTGATGGACTATAGACACATGATTAATAATAAAGACATTATTGAAAAATAAGTAACTGGAAAGAGATATTTAATTGATAACTAATAAAAATTGATAATGAAAAATCTTAACCAAATCAATATAAAAAACACTATAAAAAACTATTAAAAAATAATAAGTATATTTTTATAAAAAATATCTGTTAATAAAAATTTAAATATTGACTATTAACAAAACTATAAAACTATAATAAAAATATACAAAAAACATCTACAAACTAAAACTGAAAGAAGAAACTGTATATTTTTAAAACTATAATTATTAAATTTACTATTCCAATGATTTAGGATACAATATATTTAAAAAAAATACATTAAGGATACATATTAAGGTAGTTGATTTGTATTCATGACTCACACTCCATGCAATATGAAAATATTTGGCTCAAAATACAAGCATGATAATAAAAAATTAGACTAAACATGACACTCAAAAACAAACACCAATATTAAGCACAATCATTAACACATGAGAGAGGGGGCATAGGATCATCCTTGGGGGAAAGATTCACCCAAGTATAAGGCTATACAAAAGGAGGATCTATTTCTACCTACCCATCCATGGGATCCATGGTCATCAATATCTCATCCATCAACAAGATACATCTAAGAACTAGTGCATGTATGGGAGACTCTTTGAGAGGGGGCTATTTCAAATATTCCATGAAGTGGTGGTGAGACCCACCCTCTAGGATTAAATCAAGGGAAGAAGTGGTCATGGTTTTATGGACAACATATACATCTTGTAGGAGGTGGTGGTGGTTGTCCCTGAGGTGGCTCATATAGTGGCACATAACTGATAGTGTAAGTGATGCTCCACTAGCATATACAATAGCACCTATAGGTGTTAGACCTCCATTGAAACCTTATTTGTTTGGACTTGAATCTACATATAAGCTGAAGATATAAATAATACTTTCTCATTACGTGTAAATTCAAAAGATCAAGCATTATTATTGAAATTAATATTATTTACGGACTTTCATAATTGGAAAAGAATGATGGATATGAAAATTTTCACATAAAACTAAAATAAGGTAGCTATTTGGTTGAGTCATACAGAAGAAAAATCTACCAATAAAATGGTACAAGTTGATAAGGTTGGAATGAGTTATAGGTCAATTTCCAAGAATAATGGGCATGTCAATAGAAATAGAATATGTGTTTGAAAGATTTAGGTTGATGGTATGTAAGACACTTGGGTGGAAAAATTATCATGTGAGAGAGCTAGTCCATGAATGGGAGGCCTTGGTAGACAAGGCACCACATAAAGTGGTTGAGCTTATTTTTTATCCCAGTGTGCCAAATTTTTTCAAGTCTGGCAAGCTAAATTTTGGAAGAGAATTTATGTCCACAACATATATTGATATTGAAAGAGAGAAAGAGAAAAAGGGATCACGACTTGATACATAAGGCCTATGGAATAATTCTTGAAATGGGTGTCACAATTCTAATGCCAATCTTTCCATCAATAATGGGGAGACTAAAAAGTAAGATTATAAAGTATAACATTAGTAATTAGCTCTTGAATACAAATCATAGAAGGTAATTCTATATTATTTAATTAAAATTTAGATTTAAAATCATCCCAAGGAATCTAGTCCCTACTATAAACCATATCATGAATGGTAAGAATACATTTCTAAAATATCCTAAGGGATTTTATTCTTAGCAATTTATCCAACATAACACCAGCATTTATCATAATAGGAGATCACCAAATGATATGTTAATATAAATATAAACCTTTATAAAAACCATCCCATATTAAATTCATGTAAGGTTTGATAGATTTGAAGGCTTTCCATATGTTGTTTGCCACAAAGGATCCTTCAATTTTTACAAGAACTATAGTGATGAGAATGGAGTGAAAACCTATATTCTTCCAATGAGTTTTACCAGAGGGGGGATTGGAAGAGATACAATGTCCTAATAGGATTTACCAAGCCTTATTACCTTCAATGGCATGAAACACCCATTTAGAAAATAAAGTTTCACTCTACCTATAAATTTCATTAGTTACCATGCCTCCTTTGTCTCAAGCGAGGAACAAAAATCCCAAGTGACATAATGAAATCCATTTTCATGTTTGGAATTAGACCATAGAAATTACCTAAGGATTTTGTCTAAACTATCATAAGCCACTTTAGAGTGATCCCAACAAGAGTAATAATAAACATTGATGGCCACCATAATCTTGATACAAATTTGTAACTTCCTTGATAAGGATAATGGTTTGGTAATCCAACACTCAGCCTTCCACTCCACTCTTTTGATGACATACTACTAGAGCTTAGTTGGAGAACTATCAAAGAAAAAAGGTATACCAATATTTTTTAATTGTTCTTCATGCATAATATATTTCCATTTATAATGAAGATGCTATTTGGCCATAGGCATCATAATTTATCTAAAGAATTGCATCTAATTCCATTTTAAACTAGATATTGAGGCCAAAAAAAAGATATCAAGGCATTTCATAGCTTCCCAAAAGGTTCACTATTATCATTAAAGCATAAGGATAGTATCATCTCTAAAGTGCCCATTAATAAGATAGAAAGAGTGGTCAATCAAATAGATACCATGAACTAGAACCTATTCAATTTAGAGGTAAAGTGATATACTAAACCTTCCATGGAAGTAATATATAACACTAAAGCTAGAGGACATCCCTTCCAAATAGAGCATTGGATGTCAATGCTATCAGAATTGACACCATTAATGGTTATTCATGTTGACACATCTAAAATCAATGTTGAGACTGCCTAAATGAATAAATAGCCAAAACCAAGATCCTTTAGCATGTATATAATAAAATTACATTCAATATTCTCATATGATTTTTCAAATTTGAGCTTGAGAAAAATGGTTCCCTATTGAAAAATTCTAGCCTATTCCATCCCTCCCTAGAGAACAATAATGTTATTTAAAATATACCTCCCTTTAATTAAAATGGTTTGCTTAGGTTAAATAATTAAAATAAGTATAAAATTAAGTTGATTGGCCAAATCTTTGGTGAGGAATTTGTATGAGAATTGAACAAGGTAATGGGTTGATAACTAGTAGGAAACTCAAGATCACCTACTTTGGGTATGCATTTAATACTACTAATATTAATTAAATCTACCAAATAATGGTTTTGTAGGGTTTATTTGTAAATATAAATAAAGTTATTCCCAAAAAATAACCATGTGGATTTATAAAATTCACAATTAAATCCATAGAGGAATCGATCTTTATAATTACTCATTAATTTTAACCTTATAAGGAACCACATCAAAGCATTCATGTAGTTCCTAATCTCTTTGATTTTTAATCTCATGGGATTGGAACACTATGTTGTAGTGACCATGGAGGCCAAAGAGATATAGAGAAGGGAAGTGAGTCTAGATTGGGATGTCTTGATCGACTTGATTTGTTCATATGCTTGTTTGGTTTTGAGGAATTTTAATAATTAATTAGAAACCTTATCACCAACCTTGATCCATTATATCCTAACATACAATTACTCCCATCTAGAAGAATGGATTTCTACCACCTTAATGTAGTGTTTAAGAGAGGTAGCAAGATTATGCAAAGTAGTGTCAAAATGATTAAGCTCAAGGAGGGAAGATGCCTTTTAAAAAACTTTGACCATAGTTTCCTCACTATTTTTTTGATAGGTTCTAATTTTTTCCCATAGTGGTGAATGAAATTACTGGTATGAAGGATGGCCTCATTCCACCACTCAATCTAGCTAGAATCATAATGAGGGAAAGCGGATAAATTCCATATTTTTGTAATTAGACAAATTGTGCCAACATGGATCTAAATATAACTATTGGGGGTGAACTAATTACATGCCACATTGTATTTACCCATTATCCATTCCAATATGCAAGAGGTAGGATAATGATCAAAGAGAACCAAGTTAGAATTAACACTGATAGGCTAGTCATTAATGTTGGGAAAAGAGAAAACATTTTGATCTAATATTGTAATAACCTAAAAACAACACTTGAGTGCTAAGAGTGTTACTTGAGACCACCTACCCCTAGCTTAGGTATAGACCTATCGTAGAGCCTATTTAAACACTAATCTATGCTTTTTATGTGCCACAAACATCCCTAGACATCCCTAAAACATTACCAAGCCCTCATTCTTACATCCTAGCACTTCATGCCTCAGATTATGCCACTTGGAAACTAACACCATAATAGAGAAAATAGCACCACATGTCACTAGTATCCAAATTTTAGTGCTACTATCCTTTCCTTTCTCTTTTATATAAACATATATATTTTCAAATATTAGACCACCTAGGGTTAAGATAGACCTATTTTAACACACGCACAAACACCATAATAATATTTATAGATGAATTTTAACCCTCTAACCACTATATGGAATTAAGATGAAAATTACACATACAAACATAGAATAATTTATGCATAATTAAGGTTTTCAATCCCTATTCTACCCTAACTCTATAATACAACTGTATAAAACATTCCTAATCTTAGATTACTCAAATTTTCAATCTCAAACACGTTCAAATCACTCAAGTATACAATCATAATAGTTTCACTTTCACTTCCACTAGCACTTAGGTGGGGAAAAATGCATTGGTCTTGATCCCTCTTTGAATTATTGGTATGTAGGTAACTCTCATCACAATGAGGTGTTAAGAATGTTTGTCCTAACCTAGTAGTAAACACACTTTATTTATTATATAAACCAGATTCCCTATCAATATGGAAGATTAAGTTTTGTAAATATAATTAGTCAAAATAGGTCATCTATAGGGTTCCATAACTCGTGTGCATAGGAATAGGCTTGATAGACCCAAACACAAGTACACCCAAAAATTTAGAATAATTCTTCATAGAGAACATTAATTCCAAAACAAGGACTCTAATGCCACATGGAACTACTATCCAATAAGGATGATAATATCCAAGAGGGTTTCTAACACTTTGATCATGTTTTTGACATTTAGACTAGACTTTGCCTCAGTTCTCAACCTCTAGATCATCCATCTCAGTGATTTTATATCTAATTTCTCATTTATATTATTTATTTCTATTTTTAAAAAGGCCAAATTTAGTAAATTCTATAATAAATAAGTGGATGGATTTATTGAATATCTCTACCCTAGTTTACTATACTCAACTCTTTAATGACATAGGATTTACATTCACTAAGTACTAAAACATTATAACATTTGGTGAACTTGACTTACTTTGGTTACTATTCAAACCCTAACTCTAGATGCTAATAGGGTTTGTATCCTTATTTTTCCTATTTTCATTAGCTATTTTAATATTTTTAGATTTAATACATTATATTTTAGCATCCCTATTTCACCTTGTTTACTATATGTCATCTAAAATAGTTATATCTTTTCCTTTAAGTAGAATTGATAGGCTTAATTGCAATCCTATTGAGCATACTTAGTTTCCTTCCATTAGATAGTATACCATGGACAAAGGACTAATTAAAAATATAATAATTAATCCTTTACACCTTGATTATGTGGAATTCAATGCTAATAGATATAAAGATGAACAATACAATCAAGATAAATATGATATAAAATATGAAAATTGAGACACTCTACCCCCATTTAAAATTTAAAATCTTATAATCAATAAGGATGATAATCTACATAGATTTAGAGATAGACTTCAGGAACAACCCCATGATCATGCATATATTTTACAAGACATAATGGAAATAAAAAATAAATCAAATAATGGTCAATCTTTTACTCCCTAGATGACAACATTGTGACACCTACTTTAGGGCCAACTCATCTTGTACAATAAATAGTTTTAACTCAACAAACTTAATTGGTAGCTACACCTCATATGGCTAGTTCCTCCTCTCCAAATGTACAATATTTTATGTATGAGGTTAATTCTCTATAGGATAAGGTGTTACATCTTGAGAAGGGAGATATTAGGCCATCACATGCCTTGGATTCTCATGTTATTTTACATACACCTTTGTCACATCACATAGCAATAACTCTTTCTCCATGTGGATTCATGGTGCCTAAGCTTGCATTGTATGATGGTAAGTGTGACCCAGAGCACCATATCTAAGATTACCACATAGCATGTTTGGACCATGTGTCAAATGATTATATCCTCACTAAGTTGTTCCCACATAGTTTAAAGGACTGTGCCTTAAAATGGTTTTATGCTATACCAAATAAATCTATCATTGCATTCAATCTGTTAGCAATTATGTTCTTAGCACACTTTTAAAAAAAAATTAGTGATCAAATTTCATATGCTCAAGTAGCATAATTGAAGAAAAAATACAATGAGCCTATTGAATAATATAACTTATGGCATAAAATTATATTGATAAAGATGACTAGACCTATGACATATAGATAAATCCAAGACATTAAAATAGAGCCTACTACCATTATTACATGAAAATATATTTTTTTATAAGTTTCAAACCTTCATAGATTTATGCCATATAGTGAATGAAAGAGAATTTAAACTTATATCTATGGGAAAACAAAAATATAAAAGGGGGTCAGAATTAAATACTAAGAGTTATAATAAGCCTCCATACAAGGGAAACTAAAAAAATAGTGATCCAAAGGCATCAAATCCATATCTTCACTTGGTTTTATTAGCTCCTCCATGGAACATTTTCACCAACTTTATAAAATTTCTAACATGTGGTTTATAGTAGCTCCTAGAATGTAATGTCATATCTCACCATCCCATAAAATAGGTTGATATGGCATGGCCTCTTCATAAAATGTATGAATTGAATGGATTGTATGAATATCATAGGGCACCATGCCATACGAAAAATAGATGCATCACATTAAAACATAATATACAAGATTTGATAGAGGACAACATAATTTATGTGGGCACACCTATAGAGGCACCCAAAGTTCAAAAAAAGGAAGCTACGGCACTGAAAATATTATCCAATCTGTTTCCAATTCACATAATAAATGAGGCAAGGGAATTTTAGGTGTTCACTATATATATCATGTGCATCCACCACCAATATCATATCACACTATTATAGAGGGTGCACACTCCTTACACAATATCATTGTTGTGTATCATACTATGGTAGTAGTTATACCACTCATCTCTTTATTAGAGTAGGTTATTATTGCTGATGATTTAGATATACATACACTCTTTATACAAGCCTATATAGATCATCATCCTATTTAGAGTGTTATGGTTGGTAATGGGTCAAGTATCAACATGTTGACTATCACGTTTATATGAAATTTTGGGTATTTTAAATAGGATATATCTCCTATAGACATATTTATTTATGGTTTTAGTGGCCCTATTCAAAGCTCCATTAGTGAAATTGTACTTAGACTATAGGTTAGACCAGTAGATGTGGCCACTAGATTTTTAGAAGTACCTAGTGTAGGCTCATTTGACATGTTATTAGATAGGCTATGGATAAATTAGTTATGATCCTTCCCATCCATCATTCATATATGCCTTAAATATATACATGTAGATAAGGTGATCATAGTTAATGGTATTTCATATGAATATCCTCTTCCTATCCCACATAAAGTTATACCATAGTTATCGAGTATAGATCAGTTACCATTTACAACTTAGCTAGTAGTTACAACTCAATTACCAGTTATATCTCTAACCACAATTCCTATTAGTACACCATAGAGTTTAGTGGAGCCACCAATTTAGGTAAGGTCTACTCTTATAGTGTTTCCATGTACACATACTCTCCCATTGAGATCATTATTAGAGATACCTATACATTATATATATGTTGTAGATTCTACTCATTTTCTTTTTGTATTAGTATTATTGAGTTATTAGGGTTTTCAACATATGGCACCTATGCTAGTTATAACATCTCTACTAGATGGGTCCCTTTTAACCCTATAGTTCACATTACTCCACACTCAATTTCAAGAAGTCATATCACCACTTTTGAGGTAGGGCCAGATATAGATCTCTAAGTATGGTAGGTTCTCAGAACAAAACTACCTTTTCATATATCATGTACGATCACTATTATTTTATTTTACACAAGCCACATTGATAGTAAATCTCCCTAAGACTCATTAATCAATATTGTTCCTCCCTACTTGTAAATACATTCCTTATTTATTATTCCTTGTATAAATTTTCATTTTCATGTTTCTTGTATATATATTATAACATAAGTGATTTTGCATGTTTTGTATTTTTCCTTTCTTTTTATTTTATTGAAGGTAAATCTTAGTTTGGTTATTCAATAATAGATCAAGAAGGTTGTAACCATGTTGCACTATAAAAATATGATAAGCTTGGGATGCTTTAATGATTGCATGCCCAATGTATTAATTCAAAGGATATTAGATTCATTATTAGTAGGTAAAAAACCTGCATAAGTTTCTAGAATGTTGACCATTTTAGGTCACCATGGAGGAACAATGTTTGATTTTAGTTCAGGGTTCAATAATCATACAAGTTTTCAATATTTAGTTGAATCTTGTAAAAAAAAAGGCTAAGTCATAAAAATAAAGAAATTGTAGTTTATAAAGTTAGTCTTCAAATTTTTTTTTCAAAAATAAGTTGGAGGTTTTATATGAATGAAATCCTATAATCTTTTTGAATACTTTTGAAAAATCATCTAAGTTTTTTGGTCTTCAGGAAAAATGTTGAGAAATTTTAGAAATTTTGTTCCAAAAAAAAGTTATGAAGACTTCAGGAAGATTGATCAAATTTAGGGTATTTTTATAAATTTTGTTGTAACTATTCATAACTTATGAAATGAAATATTTTGTGAAGGATTCCATCTTCACAATAATTATTCCAAAAAAAATTACAAGATGAAGGTTGAAAGCAAAATTGTGAAGCCTGTAGAAAACCCAAAGAAATATATGTGAGAATTTATAAGTGTTCTTGTCTTTGGAGAAAGTGTTGTGCATAAAAGTCATAAATTTTATTCTAAAAAAATTTCTAAATACTGAGAATCGTGAAACACTTTCTTGATGAGGGCTCAACATGCAAAATTTAAGAAGGTTCCTATCTTCATGCAATGCCAGTTGTTGATATCTTGGTAGTCCTAGCCCATTTAAAAATTATTTTTATGATTTAGTAAATTTATTCAAAGTTACCAAAGGTATCTCTACATCAACAAAGTAATGGGTGGGTATGTTATTAGGATTATTACACATGTCACAATCTTGGTGACTAAACATCCTAAAACCATCCATACATGTTCAAAATCTCTAGGCTAGTAGGTTAGTGGGATGATGCTATTTGGTGAAATCTCACTGCTCTATAGCCATGAGGTGGTTAATGTAAACCCAATAGTGTGTCAGAGTAGAAAGTGAGTTTGATAATTCCATTGGAAAAAAATCTCTTCACTACAAAAATAATAGTCAACATTACACTTGAAACATCAACCTAGTAATAGAAATGTGAGGAGAATCCACATGGAAGGGACCCATATTTCAATCTTAGGTTTCATGACTAAGGTAAAAAATCATAATCATTGACTAAGTGTTGGATGAATTTTGATATTTAAAATATTTATACCTTCCAAACCCTCCCTAGGGTTGTCAAAAATTTCTTAGCTATGATCTCATCAATTTGAGACAAGTGGTAACTCCCTAGAGGGTCTCAGTAGATTTACACTTAATTTTTCAATAGTCTCCTAGATTTATGTTCTCATGGAATCAAAATTATTAGACATTGTTATGCTTAGTTCCTACACCCCCCTAAATTTTTTAAAAATATATACTTGTTTCCATAGAGATGACCCTATCTTAAAGCTTAATACTATATCAGGGACCATATTGATTGATAATATTTTTAGATGCATATTTGATTATGAAATTATAATGATTTGTTGATAGGTTTTATTTATGTTTTAAGTGGTTTCAAATAACATGGTGGATAAATTAATAAAATATGCATATATGGTTATAAATATGATCAATTGTTTTTTTATTTAGATTCAGTGCACTTTGATAGTTTATGTTGATGCATGGATTTTTAATTGTTAGTCATATTTGATGATCTATGGTGATGTTTTGATTTTCATAAGTAACTTTGATTCATGATTTAGATACCAGTGGTGATATGATACTTTGAAAGCTATTACAATTAATTTTGGCACAATCTGAAGTTGTTTTGAAAATCTATAGATCAATTTATTCACTACTTGATCTGATGATTATTTGAAATTCAAATATGCTTTGGATGGTTTAATAATATTTATATCTTAATTCATTCAACTAGCAATCTACTTTGTTTTGAATCTGCATCTGTTACATAACTTGATTCATGGAGGCCTAGTTTGAATATGAAAATTTATTTATTAAGGTGATCATAGTTCCAAAACATGTATTTAATTTATTAAAGGTTGATAAGAGATTGATTAGATAGACGTAACATAAAAATTCTATGGGAAAATCATAAATTTCAGGATTATTTCACTAGAAAATGAAATGAACTTTATTTGTTACAAATTTTGCATTCATTTACAAATTGTCTAAAGGGACCTATTTTAGCATTCATGGCATATTTTAAATTATGAAGCTAAGTCATAATAGTTTGCATTAGATAAAGTTTTTCATGAGCTTAGGATGAAAACTTATGGTCAAGGATCCTTTTGTTTGGTCAAGGAGCATTTTTGAGGGTTAATTGACTTAGTTCATTCACAAGATATAACTATTGATTTAGAAGTGGATTTAATTTCAAGGACCCTTTTGTCACTTTTCTTAATTAATTGATAATTTTGAATTCATTGTGAAATAATTAAGCAGTGTGACCCCTCAATGGATGATGATGCAAATATTAGATCAAGCTAGATACCACTTGAAAAATTGGACTTTGGGTTGGGTGCATTGGCAAATGCATTTAAGTTTGATTATGAGTTCATATTACTTTGGTGATTTGACTTTAATTAGGCATTAATGATGAACTCGTGTCCTTCAATCATGTAACTTGGCTAATGAGATAGTGTAAAGAGTTAGTCTTGGATAAATTTATCAATGCTGATAAGTGGTTTAGAAGGCTTGCTAAGTGCAAAATTAATTAATGCTAACCAATGAAAAAAGACCACATCATTGAGTCAGTTATAGACTCAAATTGGAAAATAAAAGTTGGTTTTTATTTATTTTATGATCATCGAATTGCAAGCTTTGTGTGAGAGCAAAGCTTTGGTAGGATTGTGGGTGAGCTACAAAACAAGGCTAGGAGAATATTTGCCAAGTATTTGAGTGTAGAATCTAGGTATGTTAATGATGTCTTGATCAATTTATCTTCAAAGCATTTTTTTGATGTATGAAGGTTTTAAATGAAGAAAATAAAGTTTCAAGTGCTTTCTAGTTTGCATGAAAATAATTTTGAGCTTTCTGGTTAAATATGGAAAGTATGAGTAATGGTTTTAAGTTTTTGATAAATCTTCCACATGAAAATGTGATTAAGTTTGTGATAATTTTATTTAAGTATTTGGGTTCTTAGTTTCTTGCATGGTCAAAAATATATTCTAAATTGTTTATGGTTTGTTTGAATGCTTAGGTCAAGACTATATTGTAAAATATATTTGAGTTTTTTTTATGTATGCTGATTTTTGAAGAGGTGTTATTTGTTTGGAAAATTAGAAATATGTCGGTATGCCTACCAAAATTCTATTGGTGGTTGCATGACTCGAGTTTTTTTGGGAAATTCATCTACACGTATTAATATAAGGAAAATCTAATGAAATTTTAGAATAGGGTTTCTAAAATCCACTGTAGTAGGATTTTTGGTTTGTGAGGATTTAAGTTATTATTATTTTGTTTTGCATGAATAATACAATTTTGTCCATGGAAACTCATCATTGCTTTTGATAAATAAGATGAATGATGATTTCTAGTTGATTATTTAAATATAAAGCCTAGGATTTTGTATTTTGAATGGATCTATAGACACCAAAATTATGTTACACACATGCATAACTCCTTGTGTCAAAATCCCCCTTGAGCCCCTTTTAATAATTAGAATTCCCAACCCATGTTTTCACCCCTCACACATTTAATTTATTTAAAATATTTAATTTAGTTAATTAAAAACTACTTATGCCACCTTACTTGGCCACATCATCTTAAGACTAATTCTTATCCTCTAAGTCACCTCAAGACTTGGTTCCCTAATCCTAACTACCCATGACTTATTCTCACCCCTAACATAAATTCCTAACTACATCATTCTTAACCTCACATTTCTACTATTTCCTAATGGATACCACACTTTGTAGGAGAAGGAACAAAAAATAGGGTAAATATAGCCCTTTTACATATTCTCATACCATTTATTTTGGTCAAACCACAACTGATGTCAGCAGGATCATCGATGTCGATTACTTAAGCCAAATTCCAAGCTAATAATGAGGCTAGTGAAAATAAAAATAATCAATCATTCATGTACAAGCTTGATCATTCGAATTTATACATCCAAGGTTACCATTACTTTTCAAAAATTAGTTTACATTAAGAATTGATATACTACACAGATCTTGGATTCTTCTGAACTGATAACACACACTTGTCTTTCATGTTCACCTATTGAATCAAAATGCCTCATTAGATCCATCTATTTGGCACTCACAATTCATCCATTTCACTAGCTAAGTATATCTCTATGTTTTGTAATTCTTTTACACAATCATTTTACAATTACTTTACATTATACTCTTTACCATTTTATGAACGTCTTGACTCTCCCTATGAAGGAGTTGAAAACCTCCTTAACATATTTCCCTCTACTTCAAACATACCAACCCTCTATTTAGATCCATGTGAGCCTTACCCACTCCCTTATGACTCTTTTCAACTTCACAAACCTGATCAAAATCTACCTCCTAGGTCTCTTGCAATGTCCCTAAGAACTTATTGCCCCTACCGACATCAGTCACATAATTGATGTTAGTCATATATCCTTATCAACATCGGTAGCCTAACTGACATTGGTGACTATGTATTTCCACCAACTTCTCTAAGTTTGCCTAAACAACCTCCAAAAACACCAATAACCCACATTACCTACACTGTGTCACTCTATGATGCACTCAGACTGTAAGAAAGGTACAAATATATCTCTCTTACTATCTCTTTAATTTTTTTATTCATTGCCATTATGTTTTAAAAAGTGCACTATCATCCCTAAGGAAGTTTAACACTTCCAAGAACAAGTGCATAGCTTGGTAGCCCACTCATATCTACTAACAAATATTCTTGGTGGTAGTGTTTTCTTATTTATAGGTAGTCCTCTCTAGCCAAAGAGGAGTGCTCAACATCATCTAGATATGGTTTGTAACCAAGCTGGGTTCTCTCTAATCTCTAATCCTTACCCTTCATCTCTATTTCTCCTTAAACATCAAATAGATTTAAAATTTAGTGAAACATTTTTGGCACACCTAGTGGGACCCTAGAGTTTTCCTTGGGTTCATTTCTTGTTTTAAGTGTTCATATAGGTGAATTATAATGAAAATTTCATTCCTTTCACTTTCTTCCTCTCTTTTTCCTCACAATAAAATATTCAACATTTTATTTTCTATTTAAAGGTAATAAACTAAAATTTCTTCTTCCTTGCCACTCTTCTCTTTCTTTTGCCTCTAAAAGAAACTTATCATTTTTCTTGCAAGCTAAAAAGGATCTCTTATTTATCTCTTTCTTAAATGCACATTAGGATAGTGAAATTCATTCTCTTCTCCTATTTCAACATTGTTTTCATTATAATCAAAAGACTTTAGATTTGGGTTTAAAACTTACTACACTTCATTTTTTTCTTGATACACATTAGCTCACCTAGTTAATTATAAGCATTATGAATGAATCATAGTAAACCCATGTTACACTACCAAATCAAAATCACAAAAATAGACATCTAAACTCACTTGAGACAAGACCCATCAGTATTTCATCATCTAGTGGATCACCTTACCCTACCTGGCTATCCTACTTGGATTTCACCACCAAAGGGAGAACCCACTCCATTCTCTGACAGAGTATAAACTCTAGACATAAGGTATATTTTGGCTAAGTAGCCTATCTTGGCTTTACTTCCATGAAGTGTGGGGAATAAGATCCTATAACAAGACATGTACCTAGTCTAACATAGATTTACTCTTGAGCACCAAAACTAACCTGAAACCAACTCTAGATGGATTTTTAGTACCTTTGGTAACCAAATTCTCATCTCATTATCTGATTAAGGCATAAGATAACATGAGACTAAAATTAATCTCTAGGAGTTAATAATTAGTGGTTGTATGTTCTTTTTATGCTTTTCTATTACCTTATATATTTTGGAGTTAGTAAGGATGTTTTTCTATTGATTTACAAAATCAACACCATTCATAATACTCAATTTGTATAACCTATTATATCAAGTTTCTTGAGTGTTCATCATCCTTATACAGACCTCTTTCATCCTCTAGTTTGCCTGGATTTTGCCTTTAGGTTTCTATAACATTGGAATTTTCATCTCCTAGGACTCCACAGTGATCAACATTGGTTAATCCCACCGACATCAGTCAAGTGACCAACGTCGATGACTATGTAATATGTAAATTTTTAGTTTTCTCAAAATGAAAAGGTAAAACAACCTACCCACTTGTACCCCAAACCAAGTTTTTCCTCACTTTGTCACTAATATAGAGTTCTAAGACTGTTTATACTTTTTATTTCATGATATTAAGGTGAAGTCAAGCCAAAATTCTTACTGATTACACAAGCCAACAACCACCTCCACCTTCCTCTCTTGTCACTAATTATATCATGGATCATACTTCAGATATAGAGCATACTCCCAGCCCCAACCAAATTCACATTGTGCCTAAAGGAGATCAAGATTTTTCTAGATTTCTTGATCGTAATGTGGCAGTCCTTCAACATTACCTTATCATGAGCCAAACCCACAATTATTTGGGTGACCCACTATATGGTATGCTAACTTATTTGATGGAAACAAATTTAATATTATCTATCTCCACTATGTTCCCCATGGTTACTCAAACCAATGCTTAAAAAAGTAACCCAACCATAAACAATGTCCAAAATTCAACATCACCAATCATCTAGTCTCACCTAAATCCTATTTTGACTTCCCTACCTTCACAACCACAAGTAATTGAGTTAAGTCTAACCCAATTTCAAAATTTGGTGGTACCCATCACATTTACTCTTGCACCTATAATTACATGAGTTATGAATCACCCTTCACCCAATATAACCGTGCCAATAACCCAAACTACAATAACAACATTTAACTAAAGAATCATCTCTAACCCAACAAGGCAATCCCTTTTCATTTTGGCCCCTAAGCCTATGACTCACTAACCCTATGTTACATAAAAAAAACCATAGAAAGTTATGTCATACACTACCTCTACTTCTTATCAGGCTCCCTATAACTTAAGGGGTATCTCCCAAACCAATCCTCCTCTAGACCTCATTAAGATGATGATGGATAAGATGTCTAATCTAGAGACATCTATATCAGGTTCAAAGAATGTGTTATCTTATGATCAGATATGAAATGAACCCATCCATCCTTATATGCCTATTCACCCTTATCCAAGCCAATGGGAACTCCCCAAATCTACTCACTTCTAGAGTAAAGAGTCCACAATAGCATTTGCAAGCATTTAAATATGATTGTTATTTAATAGGGCATGATGATGCAATACTAATTCACACCTTCCTTATCTCTTTTTTGGGTGCTTCCCTAGATTGGTATAGATCTATAACTTATCACTCCCATTTCTCATTTATCCAATTTGCAAAACTATTCCTAGACCATTTCTCTATCAACATTTCTAAAAAGGTTTCTATTACGGACTTTTATTCTATCAAAAACTTTGATGAAGAGTCTATCATAGATTTTGTCACTTGATGGAGAGGCTTAATAAATCAACTCTCCTCTTTACCCCAACCTAAGATTATTGAGCTCTTCTCAAGGGCATGTGCTAAGTACATTTCATCCACACACCAAGTACAAACATTCCACACATTTGATGAAGCCTTTACAATGGTGTGGAAACTTGAGATCTAGGCTATAAATGAAGATAAACTCAATTTGTATAGTAATAATGCCAATTCCAAATCAAATGACTCATCTTCTTCTGAACATTCTCCTTCTAACCAAAAAGCTAAAGGATCCACCAATGTGGTGGTCGTTAAATCAACTTCTTGCACAACCACAAACCAACCTAATTCCTTGACCTCATAAAATCTGACCAAGTAATTCTAGCAATAGTATGAACAAAGACAATACATTCCCATTGGGGAGTCATATACTTCCATTTTGGAAAATCCTATTGCAATAAGGAGCCATAACCCTTCCTCAAATCAAGCCTCTCATATAGTTTGATCCCTCCCATCTTATTCCTACTTGGTACAAGGAGGATCAGTTTTTTGGCTACCATTGAGTCAAAGACCATAATTATAATAACTATAAAGCATTCAAAAACATTTTTCAAGACATGATTGACAAGGGTGATCTCATCTTAGATAACCCAGATGCAATTGCTAATCAAAATATGGATGTGTTTAAACAACCTTTTCTTAACCATTCACCCAATCAAAATAATGTTCAAACCATGACTGATAACTCATGTGATATTAATATCCATACTGTCAATATGGTCTTTCCTTTACCTCTAGTCAAACCTACCTGACAACAAGAGGCACCCATTTTACCTACTCCTCCCCCATAATTAGTGGAGTTTATTTTGCCTATCCTTCCTCATCAAGTAGAAGATCTTACTTTATCCATTCCACTCCCACATGAGGAAGGGCCTCCTTTACCTCTCCTTTTTCCATAAGAGGAGCCTATATTTCCAGTTCCTATTGCACCTATTTTACCTATCCTCTTAACACTTGAGGACCACGTCTTACCCATTCCTCAACTACATATTGAGGGAAACATCATTCCTATGTTATAAACTCTTAAGGAACCTTCTTCACCTACCTCTCCTCCACTGATATAAGGTAGTACCCCATTCACTCCTCCTTCACACTAAGAGGAGCTAGTGTTATCTACCCCTACATTAGATGAGATACCTATTGTGCCTACTCCAATTCAACCAATTTTACCATTTCTTTTACCTATGGAAGATCATACTTTACCTATTCCTCACCCACATGTTGAGGGATAAATTGTAACTAGGATCTACCCCCTTGAGGAGTCTTCTTCACCTACCTCACCCCCACCCATGGAAAACCATGCCTCTTCTCCTATCTTTGTCAAAGAAAACCCTATTGTATCTCTTTCTCATCTTTGGCCCAAGGTAGCAAAGGCTAATAATTTCCCTCTTTCTCAATCACATAAGCCTTCTAAAGAAGCAATCGTAAGGCCTACATCAACTTTATCTAAACCCTTTTCATGGTTATTGAGAAATACAGAATTTCTTGAATCCATGAAGTTATATCATGTGACATTTTGGGACTGACTTAAAAGTCCTTATCCTATACAACGAGTGTCATCCTCTACCATGAATCATCTCACTACCCTTTACCCCAAGGTCTTTGACAAAGTCAGATCTTCTTCACCAAAATCACCAGAAGCTTGTCCTTATATGTCAAAACCCTCACCCTCATAGGAATCTACCATAATAAATTAGATTAGGTCTTTAGCCATTCATCCAATCTCTAATCTAATTCATCCACAGGTGAAATTATATTTGACTCTCCACCCACAAGTTGGAGTTTTTTGGCTTGAACTAAAGAAGAATTTTAAGCTTTTTATATCTTTCCAATCCTTCCCTCTTCAACCCTCAACTTTGCCATCAATTTTGGGACCACATCCATCTACTTTAGTTGAGGTATCACTGATCCAAGTGAAACCAAAGGTTAAGTTACCTCCACTACTATCCCAACCAACTAGTAGGCCTTTCACATTTGGCACCACAACACCTACAACCAAGAAAGTGTCAAAAAAACATGTGGCTCAACTTCCACCTAAAAAGGTGCCATGAAAAATCACCCCTATGACTCCTAAACCAAAGAAGGTGTCCACTCCTATTACAACAACAAGTGATAGCCCACTTGTAGGCTCTCAGATATTTTTCCTACACCAATTTTTGCAATCCTCCACAATACCTCATCCTCCCATTAAGTGTTATAACCCTCTTGGACCAAAGCCATCTTAGATTTATGATACACAAGTGTGTCTATATCATCATTTTCTTGGACATAATACTGAGAGGTGTAAATCTCTCATAGTAGTCATTCAACAACACTTTGATATCAACACCCTCTTTGTTAATACTCTCATTAACCTTATTTCTATTCCACCCCTAGTATCCCAAATTCCACATACCATTTCACTTGAATTCAAACCCAAAGATGTTGGCATACCCCATTTTCTACTTCCTTCACCTATTTTTCAGATCAACAAAGTTAATGTGGCCATATGATCAAAAAATGAAAAGGATAAAGGTAAGGAAAAGTTCACTGCCCTTGGGTTCATCCCTTCTGTAAAGAAATTCCTCCTCTAAATCCCAATATTTCCATCTTGGGTGTCATATTTATAATTTATTCAAAAATTTATGGTGAAACAACTTCACCAAACCCCTATGAAAATGTCCTTGTATGAGTTAATCCAAAACTTACCCAAACACCATCAAGATTTTATTAGTGCCTTGCAAGCAGTTGAGGAACAACTTGATGATCCCCAACATCTTGTAGCTTTAGTTAGCTCTCTTATCATCATCTCCTTGATTTCCTTCAGTGATTCATAAAACTTCAACACCCTAAAGATCAAGATTTTGCCCTTTTTATCACCACATATATCAATCAAACTCATGTCAAAAGAGTCATGATTAATGAAGGATCTAGTATTAATATTATCTCCACCCATGCCTACAAATAGCTAGCCCTTCCTGATAATTTCATGTCTCAAATTGACATGGTGCTTTGCTCCTTTAATGATACCATAGCTACTATGGTAGGCACTGTTATCTTACATATACATGTGGGTCCTCACATAAATCTTGAGCTCTTCTATGTTGTAGAAGGAGAGTTCCAATACAACATACTACTTATAGGACCTTGGATATGTGTTATGGCATGTGTGCACTTAACTTTGCACTATTACATTAAGTTTGAGCACAATGGGTAAGTGTATGTTATTCCCATCAGACCCACCTCCTTTCAAAACATGAAACATTACTTATAACCCTAATGATGTTTTCATTCCATTAAAGACATCATCTCCTCTGAATTATACTTTTGAAGCTTCCAAAAGCTCCACTACCCTAGTTACATAGATATTAACAACACAAATTCCCAATAAAGACCCTATAGAGGAAACTTTCAAGCATTTGTCACTCAAAGAATACTATTTGTTAACATGTTCCATACTCCACAAGAGTATGTAAAGCTTCATATTCACCCCAATTATGATCCCCATATTGGGATGGTCATCCTGTATGGTCCCCCTAACCTTTGAATTTATCAAGCTCCCATTTTCATCAATCTATCCTCTTCACCACAACCATTTACCTGTGACTTATCTTTCCTGAGCAATCATAGCTTCACTCATACCTATCTTTATAGGTGTGCCTATAAATTATTTGGTTTGGGTCATTATGAGTAGGGTGTTCATATGCCCATTAAATATCCCACCAACAAAACTATTGAAAATGCCAAAAAGTAGTATGGAGTGGGTTTTGATGAACCAACTAAACTAACTAAAAATTATCATATACCAATTATCTAAGAGCGATTCTCTCCTTTTCCATCCTCTCCTTCACCATCACCTACCGAATTGAAGGTATCTATACCTCCTAATTTTTTTCAATAAACACCATCCATTTGGGCTCCCTCACCTATCACCTGGGTAAGGAAACAAGGTCCTTTCCTCTCATTCATCTTAAAATGATTGATGAAGACTCTCCCACTATCAACATAGTCTAATGTCAAGATGATG
The DNA here is from genome assembly GCA_037957365.1 of Torreya grandis. Lineage (NCBI taxonomy): Eukaryota > Viridiplantae > Streptophyta > Pinopsida > Cupressales > Taxaceae > Torreya > Torreya grandis. Next base: position 1,304,905 of record JARHVA010004760.1, on the reverse strand, counting down.
ATGCTATTCTTACATACATGGGTATAGATGATTCCTATATCTAATGGTCACTCCCATTTGAAGCATAGGCTATGTTAAATGTATCAACCATTGACATCAATTTGCCCTCTCATGATAACCCATGTGTCCTTAAGATTGGAAAGTATTTGGATTCCTCTGAGCAAGCACATTATGCCACATTTATTAATGACCATAGCAAGGCCTTCACTTGGTTTTATAATGGCATGCCTTGTATCAACCTCTCTATTGTCACCTATAACATTGTCACCAACTGATATGATAAACTTGTTAAGTAGAAGCTTCACAAAATGCATCCTCATATTTCTCTCTTTATCAAAGAAGAGCTCCAACACCTCCTTTCTATTAAATTTATCCAACCCATCGACTACCCACAATGGATTTCCAATATTTTTCCTATCATAAAAGTGATTAAAGGATTATACATTTGCATTGAATATCATGACTTAAACCTTGCTTGTCCAAAATATGACTTCCCATTGCCAAGTATCAACCAATTTGTTGATATAATAGCCGGTCATGAGATGCTATCACTTATGGATGGGTTATGAGGTTACAATTAAATCATGATTTCTCCCAAGGATCAACACAATTCAAATTTCATTACCGTATGGGGGACTTTTTATGATCGAGTCATGTCGTTTGGTTTGAAGAATGCTGGTGCCACCTACTAATGTATAATGACTTACAACTTCCATGATATCTTACAAAAAATTATGGAAGACTACATGGATGACTTACTCAGAGAGTCTAAAATTCACCAAGATCACTTGATGATTCTCAAAATCATATTCACTAATCTCCTCTAATATAATGTTTGACCAAACCCAAAGAAATGCATCTTTGGTGTCCTTTCTGGTAAGCTCTTAGGCTTTATCATTTCTCTCCATGGTATTAAAGTCAAACTTGCTAAAGTTTGAGTAATAATAGACATGCCTTCACCTACTAATATCAAATAACTATGTAGCCTCGAAGGCAAGCTTCAGTCAATTCACCACTTCATCTCCTAGTTATTGGATCATTGCCAACCCTTTCACCATCTCCTCAAAAAAGATGTCTCCTTCCATTGGAATATAAATTACAAGGAAACCTTTGATGCACTAATATGGTATCTCCTTTCCCTACCAGTTCTTATTCCACCTAAGGAAAACCAACCTTTCTACCTTTACAACTCCATAACAGACCATTCTCTAGGTGTTATGATTACACATCAGGATGATCACCATCGATAAAAAGTGGTTTACTACATAAGATACACACTTATTGATTATGAAACTTGATATACCCATATCAAAAATCTTTATCTCACATTGGTCTTTATGGCTTCCAAACTCCATCATTACCTCTTAAATCACAAAACCTACATCATCAGCCATATTAATCCCCTCAAATACATGCATTCCAAGCCATATCACAACCAATATATAGCTCAGTGGTTCATGCTTATTGTTGAATTTGACTTGGAATTTATTCAACAAAAGTTTATCAAGGGGAAAAAAATCATTGACTAGTTAGATGCCACCCCTTTACCTAACAACCAACCTTCAAACCTCAAATTCCTCAATGAATATATCACAATTATCTCCATCTATGACATCTCCTATCAAATTATTATGTTCTTTGATGGGTCTAAATGTCAACATGATGGGGGTGTGGGGGTCATCCTCATCCCTCTTGATGGTGAGCCTATGCCTTTGTCATTTAAACTAGATTTTGAATATACTAACAATATGGCTAAATATGAAGATTTGATCTTAAGGCTTCAAATGGCTATTTTCTTGGGTGTCAAATTAATAACCATTTTTTATGACTCTTAGCTAGTGGTTAATCAAGTTAATGGTTCCCACCTATGAAAAAATGAAAATTTTCAATGATATAAACATCATGTAGATATGTTATTAGAATCATTCGACTCTTACCTATTTCAAATTGGTCCTTGATCTTTAAACAAGTTTGTTGACACATTGGCTTCTCTTGATTCACACATACCATCTTCACCATCTTCGTCAAAAATTTGTCATTGTACATTGCTTAATATTTCCATCATATTTATCAACTAACATCATTTTTTTAGTCAATGTAACACACAACCCACATGATCTATGGTACAATGAACTCATGGATTACCTCTCCTTTTATATTACCCCTTCTAACCTCTCCAATAATGGGAGAGGTGCCTTCATAAAATGTGCCACTCATTACACTATGCTAGGGGGACTTCTCTACAAGTGAGATTTTGACGATCTCCTCCTTAGATGCCTCACTAGTACTGAGATCCCCTTAAACATTAAGGAATTCCATGATAGGATTTGTGGTGGATATTTCAATGGTAATGCAGTTTCTAAATGTATCCTTTGACTCAAATATTATTGGTCAACACTCCATCAAGACTATCATGATTATGTTTGGCATTACATCAAATGTCAACAACACACTAAATTCCTTCATGTTCCAAGCCATGCCTTACAAGTTGCCAAAGGCTTTTGGCCCTTCTCCTAATGGGGTTTGGATCTAATCAGTGATATTAACACTCATTCATCTCCCCATCACCATTCCATCATTAATACTATTGAATACTTCACTAAGTGGGTTGAGGCCATTCCTCTCATCTCCACTAAGGCTAAAAAAATTTGGACTTTATCAACCATCACATCATATATAATTTTGGTGTCCCCCATAAAACTATAATAGACAACAACAAATATTTCAAAAGCAAGACTATCCAAAATCTTTGTGACATTTTTGGAATCAAATTAAGCTTCTCATCATCATACTATCCACAAAAAAATGTATAAGAAGAAGCTTATAACAAAACCTTAACCAAAATTGTCATGAATGTAGTTAACAATATAGGCAAGGATTGACACACACACATTCCCTTTGTTTTATGGGCTTACCAAACTAGCATTCTAACCCCTAAAGGTGCTATGCCTTTTTCCCTTAATCTATGAAAATGGAGATTGTTTTACCTCTTGAGGTCCAGATTCTTTCTCTTCACATCTCTCAACAAGACATACTTACTAATGATGACTTTCACCAAGAATGTTTAGCTCAACATGATTTGTTTGATGAATGCCATCTCATAACCCTCAACCACCTCCAAATCTATCAAGACCATATCAAATGTGCTTATAACAAAAACCTCGAGGAATGAGGTTTCAATATCAAAGATCTCATCTTAAAATAAAATCAATATGCAATGAATATGGAGAAAAGAAAATAGGGTAAGTTTACTCTTAATTGGCTTGGACCCTACATCATAACTCACAAGTATGGTTCAAGAACTTATCACTTGTCTTCTCTCGAAGGAAGGCTAGAACCTGAGCCTTTAAATGATTTGTACTTATGACCATTCTTTTGTTAATTAAGTGATGCTTCACCTCATGTTTAACTTGATCTCATCCCTTGAACAACCCTACTACATTCATCTCCCTTCCTCTTAACCCTTATTCCTACACACTTAGTTAACATATGAAGTGCTATGGTTTTTCCCTCAAAGTGGAAAACCTATAAGCCTATATAGTCTTGTCCATGACTAAAGTTAAACAAAAAATGAAAAAAAAAAATGGGATAGATAGACAAGTTATAATCTCTTAGGTCATGATTTTCATTTTAGACTGCTCCCTTGAAGGATAGCTACACAACTTCTCCTTGATAATATAAATAGACTGCTCCCTTGAAGGACAACTATTAAAAATATAAAAATAAAAGCTTAGACCACTCATTTGAATAATGGCTAAGCCAAGCTTGGTTATCAAGGGAAATGATGAATTAGAAGCTTCTCATATTGATCAACTTCATATGACTTCAACACAAACATCATCCCATTGTTAGCTTCCCACATTGATCAGCTTACACCATAAAAAAACTTTAAAGTCATGGCCTTGCCTATAGTAGCTCTTGGGTCACCCATATAAGGGGCATATCATCCCCACTAATAAGGTTATGCTACCCAAACACTCTCATTCCTTTTACCTTTTTCCCCTCAAACTCTTTCAAAGGACTTTAAACTCACTTGACACAAGGCAATTATGACACTTCTCTAACAAACAAATGGTCAAAAGATGCAAAGCATGAAGGATGCTTATACTCTTGAGCCTATTTATGTTGTGATTACAGTATTTTCTAATATGTGAGCATCATGCCTCTTTCTTTCCCATCCCAATCACTTGTCAGTTTCTCTATTGAGATCACATCTCACAACAAGATTCAATTACTTTCATGCCTTTCTGCCCATTTTTCTTGATTCTTAGAGTTATGTGTTTAACAAATGTTAGCACTCACATATCCATCTCAAGCAAAGATACTCACATAGTTACCCAAAAACATACTAAAACTAACAAATCATTTCCCATTAATTCATTTCATATAATCCCATGTGAAATAAACCAAACATGCAACCATAGTTTCTCTAAACAACAATAAATAGGAAAAATATCAAGCCTACACCATTTATTCATACACCATCAAAAGTATGGAAAATTGATAAAATGAAGTTAACTAATCAACTATGCATATACCATTACACATATAGGAAATGCTAGTCTAACTCAGCTAAAAAGTTCAACATTAACCTAACATTAACATAGCATCAACATCCACATCATTATAATAATTTAAACACCATCACCATCACATATACACATCTCAAAATAAAAAGCACTCACACACACACACACACACACACACACACACACACACACACACACACACACATATATATATATAAATTGAATATGAATTTACATCAATGGATCATTTTAGTATCATCTCTCTCTAAAAAAATTACATCTCTCATTTTCATCTCATAGGTTAGTGTGTATACAACATCAATAATAACATCTATCACTTAGAATACTCAAGGCTATAGTCATGGTCATGAACAAGAAGTATCATCACCACTCTCTACCTATTTGTGTCTACATGAGCTATTATTCATGGCACATGTCACTAATCTCTCATAATCTCTAAACTTGGAATACCTCTAAATCTGTGGGAACTCCTTGATGGCTCTCTGATAGTATGCAATCTCATCTAGAGAAGTGTTGTGCCTTGATAGAGATAAAATCTATAGTGGACCGTCACACCTACTCTAGGACCCTATACTGGTCCCTATGGTGGAGGAGGAGTAGTCTATCCTACTTCTCTCAAAATATCTCTCACTACTATTAGTGTAGTAACCTAGCCCTATAATGGCCTGACCTATCTTTGTAATTTTGTAACCTACCCTTGTAAAACAACACATGTGCCTATGGTACATCTCAATCCTATACTATTACATCTCAAGCCTTTACCACTACATCTTTAGCCTATATAACTATATCTCTCTCTCATCACTCCCTATAAGTTTTGTGGTGGCCTCTTGACCTGAACCATAGGATGCAAACCTATCCACCACCCAAGATAAGCATTTATGCATATAGGATCTACTACACCCAAGCCTGTTGGTAGCTCCTCAAAATCTAGCTCATCTATCTCCTAGGGCAAATGTAAGGGTGCCTCTATATCACCCTCTTATATAGAGGAAAGGCAAGAGGCACATACTATAACAAGCCAAATTGTATCCTAACCCATGCCATGGGTATCATCTATAGCTCTCTAACTCATCTCCTTCTGACCCATAACATGCTCTATAAAATGACAAGTTTCTCTACCTATCCTTTGAATGTTGGGTATGTCAAGCAGGGCCTCCAAAAAATATTTGGAAGAATCAATCTATCTATCATATGTTATATGCTCATGTCTGGGTCATAACCTCTCTCCATCATCTGAACCTAATCCTAAAATTGGCTGCAATCATGGTGGGTATCCCCCAATGGTTATGTCACCATGATGTGCTCATATGCCCAATAATAGAGTAAATTCCTGACGCATAAACTATACAGTATCCATAACCTAAAACCCCATAACTCTCTATATAACTATGCCAAAAAAGCTAGTCCCCATGCATATACTATCCACTGCTCAACCATCTATGCCAACACACATATAAATGCAATAAGAAATATCCCCCCATCCATGTTTGGTAGTGCATATACTGTAATCCATATCATCATCAAGATACTCAATTGATGTTCTCCTCATTGGTAGTTTACAGTGGCTCATATGCAAAGCTCATTAAGTGATAGGTCACCTCATTGACATCATCCCAAAACAATCTCTCCATGTGAATATCATGCTCCTCTCTTGAACATGAGATGATCTCCTCACCATAGAGTGATAACTATAAAATATTGTACACATCCTCCTATGTCACTGTCAACTCTCTAGTAGGTAAATAAAAGGTGTTGGTGGTGTGATCCCACCTCTCTATCAATGTTATCATCAAGTTAACATCGCATGCAACTCTGTATTATCATCACACTCCACCTAACCCTATATATTCTATGTGCTCCCACTCATCCATGGTGATATCCCTCCTCATCCTCGTTAGTAGTGTAGGTAGTCAATCTCATAATATCAACTCCTACCTAGCCTACATCCACACACACAAACCTCAAGTCACATAATTTCTAATATAAACCTCCACCCTTTTTTCCCTCCTCTCTAGGAGAACTACATTGTCCTGAATCCCTCATCTAGGCTATGTAGGTAGCACTCAATTGACATGGAATCTTATATGTTTATCTTAGATGTATACCGACCTAACTATCTAACTTGTTAGCCCACTTAAACCCTATGCCTAACTACCTATCTCTCAACCCTAGGCCCAACAACCTATCTTTCAACTCTAGGTCTTATGGCCTATATCTTCAACTCTAGGCCCCATGGCCTATATCTCACACCCTCGACCACATGACCTATATTTTAAGCCCTAGGTCCCATGACCTATTTCAACCTCCCTTTTCTTAACCACTTCTCTTAACAAAATTTTAACCATAACTCACCCTTTTTCCCTTCACATTGGGAGAGCTACATTGGCTTGAGGCCCTCACTCAGGCTATGTAGGTAGTACCTAGTCAAAATGGGGTCTTCTAAGACTACCTCAGCCATTAGGCTCGTTGAATAACTCAACTAGGGATCCAAAATGGACCTTTTCTTCCTATTTGGGGTTTTGACATGTGATCGATGTCAGTTAAGGCTATTGACATTGACATTGGATCTTAGATGACATCAACACCTTGTCAACCAACATCAGTGAACCCTATCAACATTGATGATTGATTTAGACCTAGGGCCGAATAACACATCTCAAAAATTTAGTTTTTTCATAAAAACTAGCCCCAACCCCTCCCAAATTCACTTAAACCTACCCTCACCCCATTTACCATCCCTCTAATTTCCCTCTCTCACCCTAAATATAAAAAAACTCACCCAAATGACACATTAACTACCTTACATTAAAATTCAACTTGAAGGGCTTACCTCATCTCTCCATCTCCTTCAAGTTGGAATGGTTGGCACTTATGGTGGCATGCTACCAATTGGGTCCCTTATTACCTCTGACATATTTACCCATAACACCACTTTCTCAGTAACACCATGACCCACCAAGTGCTCAATCCAACCCTCACTCTCACACACTCTTCTCAACCACTTATCTCTCACCAACTCACCATAAATAGACAAGCTAGTGCTATCCTATGCCCCATAACATTAATAGATCTTTTTATCCAATCAACTATCACAAATGAGTTTTGGTGGGCTACCAAACCCATTTTTGTCAGGTTTGGTCACCCAACAACATCAATAGTCTTGACTTAAGATGCCGATGTTGACAATACTTCCTACTAACATCGATGACATAATTGACATTGATAGCCTTAACATTAGAGTTTTTAACCCCAACCACCACCCTTTGGACTAACTACAAACCTTATAGATCACATATATCTCCCTAACTATGACAACTAACCTTGGAGATCACTTAAATCTCCACCCATGATGACTTTGACCAGAGATATTTAATATCTCCTTGACCATTGACCCTTTTGAACCAACCTTGCATTGCTCGTCTTGACCTCTTATGTTACCTCACTATAGTTGGTTATTATACACACATATGTATATCAGGTGTTTTGGATCATGGCCAAGCTAGTCTAATCACCTACGACATTTTATGTTTACTAGGAGCACTTCCTCCCCCAGATACCTAGACCACATGGACCATTAGAGCTATAACTTTGATCATTTTAACCTTCTCGTCTATCACTTACAAGCTATGATTTGGTTATTTCTATCTGAGTCCTCCTTAGCTTTACCTATTATTGATTATGTGAACTATAATTTATAGTAGTAGACATGGAAGCAATGATGTTACCATGATCTCACTCAACATCCACCCACCCAATTAACTCCTTATCAAATCGATACCTGATTATAGATTTTCCTCCTTAATTTTTCATTTTGAGGTGGGATACCTCATCCCATACCTATAGCATCTAACTCCTATTTTTGTCTTGTAACTTGTCAGTATAAATTACAAGATAAAAATAGAAAAATGTAGACACCAAAATTATTTTACTCACATGTGTAACTCCTTATGTCAAAACCCCCCTTGAGCCCCTTTTAATAATTAGCCTTCCTAACCCATGTTTTCACCCCTCACACATTTGATTAATTTAAAATATTTAATTAAGCTAATTAAAAACTAATTATACCACCTTACTTGGACACCTCATCTTAATACTAATTCTTACCCTCTGAGTCACCTCAAGACTTAGTCCCCTAATCCTAACTACCCATTACTTATTCTCACCCCTAACATAAATCCCTAACGAACTATGTCCTTTTTAACCTCACATTTCTACCATTTCATAATGGATACCACACGTGGAAGGAGAAGGAACATAAAATAGGATAAATATATCCCTTTTACCTATTCTCATGCCATTGACATTAGTCAACCCATGGCCAACATCAGTGGGATCACTGATGTCAGTTACTTAAGCCAAATTCTAAGCTAATATTCAAGCTAACAAAAATAAAAAAATCAATCATTCACATACATGCTTGAGCATTCAACTTTTTACATCTAGGCTTATTGTTACTCTACAAAAAATAGTTTAGATTAGGAATTGATAAATTACATAGAGCTTGGATTATTCTGAACTAGTAGCACATGTTTTGCTTTCCTATTCACCTATTGCTTCAACATGCCTCATTAGAGCCATCTATTTGAAACTCATGGTTCATCCATCTCACCAACTAAGTATATCTCTATGTTTTGTAATTCCTTTAAACAATCATTTTTTTAATTACATTACATTATAATATTATCATTTTATGAATGTCTTGACTCTCCCTATGAAGAAGTTGAAAAACTCCTTTACCTTACTCCCTCTACTTCAAACATACCAACCCTCTATTTAGACCCACCTGAGCCTTACCCACTCCCTTATGACTCTTCCCAAATTTAAAAAATTCATCAAAATCTACCTCCCAACATATAAAAGTCTCTTTTAACGTCCCTGAGAACTTATTACCCCTACCGACATTGGTCACATAATCGATGTTAGTCATATATCCTTACCAACATTGGTAGCCTAACTGATGTCAGTGACTATGTATTACCACCAACTTATCTAAGCCTTCCTAAATAACCTCCAAAAATACCAATAAGACACATTACCTACACTTTGTCACTCTTTGTTTCACTCAGACTACAAGAACGGTATGAATATCTCTCTCTTACTCTCTCTTTCATTTTGTTATTCATTACCATTTTGTTTCAAAAAGTGGACTGTCATCCCTAAAAAAGTTTGACACTTATAAGAACAATCACATAGCTTAGAAGCCCACTCATAAATCTACTAACAATTATTTTTTGTGGTATTACTTTCTTATTTGTAGGTAGTTCTCCCTAGCCAAAGAGGAGTGCTCAACATCATCTGGATATGATGCACAACAAATTTGGGTTCTCTTTAATCTATAATGCCTACCATTGA
>JARHVA010004760.1:1257500-1292500 GCA_037957365.1 Torreya grandis | reverse complement strand
CACCAAGAGAAGTCAAGTTGTTGAAAAGGATTAAGTTGTAAATTCATGATAACACCATGGATTCACAGATTTAATTGCTACCATTCCCTTTAACTAAAATGGAATATAAAGTTTGTCTTCATGAACATGAAAAACAAGTGATTGAATTATTATCAAATTCGGATGAGTATTGGTCATCCAAGGGATAATTTATATTTAGTGTTGAACTTTTCCATGTAGAACTTAATATTTCATTATGACACTTTGATATTTCAGACTTGATAAATTTTTGATATAATTATATATGCTTAAGATTATTTAAATATGTGTTATAGTTAAATATGAATGGAATTTATCAATTTGACTTATTTATATTATGACCGATATGTACTTTATTATATTATTAATTAATATGGGTCCCCACCCATTAATATTAGTACCCCAGGTCTATTAGTTTAAATATCTTGATCAAATTAAGACTTTTAAAGCCTTAATTAAATCTATCCTTAACCAAGTTTAGTTTAATTAATTGACTTTGATGAAATTCAATTTGTTAACTTTAAATAATAACTAACTAAAGTTAGTTATAACCTATTTTACAACTAAGTTGAAGGTATGAGAAGAGATCAATATTTCATTTGAAGATAGAAACACAACATGTATTGAAGACTTAAGTATTTTTTGAAGTTCATTATTTATCTCTTCTTTATATGCAAGTTCTCTGAGATAGTAGAAATTTTGTAGATAGACCTAATGGTACCTTATTTGATGATTGAGTAATTAATTATGCAACATAGGTATATCTAGTTATATTTATCGTCTATTAATGATTATCTGAAGTTTGTTAAGATTAATATCTTTTGATGATTTCTATTTGTAGTCCTATGCATAGAATTCAATATTCAACCTGAATAATGATGATTATTTTGCTATTCCACAACATATCATTCATCTATTTTGATTATAAAGTTATCATTCAAAGTTTTTTAGAGAAATGATGTTGGTTTTCTCAATGAAATTTATCCTTTTCTGCTAAGATGACTCTCATTTTGAGACTCATTTTTTTTTGTAATTATTTGACTCGAACTTTAATACAAATAGATCCTTCAAATTTCTTCTAAATCTAATTTTTATTCCTATTTGGCTATTTTAATATAGTTCTAATCTATAGTCTTTATGTTCTATTTAGTTTAGTTTGTTTCTCTTTTTTAGTTCTTAGATTAGTTTAGTTCTTTGCTTTATCTTAGATTGTTATAGATTTTTCTTAAGTTGTTATTTATTTGATTTACTCTAGACTTATATATTTAATATTTAGATCTATATCTATTTTAGTCTTCTTTTACTTTAATATTTTATTTTGATTTTCTAGTTAATAATTTGATATTTTTCTTATATCTTTGGTTTTATCTTATTTAGTTTAGTTCAAATTCAATAGACTTTAAGTTTACTTTCAGTTTCAATTAAGTTTCCTTTTCTACTAAAATTTCTTAGTCATTTCTAGTCAGTCCTATTTTGAACTCAATTTTGATCTTTAGTTTCTATTTATTTCTAGTTAGTTTTATCTTTTATCTTGATTAGTATTTTACTTTGATTACTTCAGTTTGTTCAGTGACTATTTCCTAGTTTAAGATTAATTTTATATTTAAGTCTTTCAATTTTCTTGTTAGTTCAATTTAATAAGCTTTAGGTCTATTTTAGTTCTTAGATTAAACACTTCTCTTTATTTCTTAGTCTTATTACTACTTTTCCTTTCTTTAGATTTAATCTAGATTTTAGTCTATGTTTATCTTTAATTGGTTTTATCACTTTTCTTTATTTCTTAGTCTTAGCACTCCTTTTCCTTTCTTTAGATTTAATCTAGATTTTAGTCTTAGATTCTCTTGTTTCTCTTATTTTAGATTAAGTTGGTTTGTCTATTACATTATTAGAAGTTATTTATACTTAAGGGTGTTTTCTTAGTTATTTCTTACCTTTTTGTTTTCTTTTTGTTAGATTAGATTATTTTCTTAGTTTTGTTGTCTGTTTTAAGTTTATTTCTCTCTTTAGGATTAATTGTTTGCCTTGTTTTCTAGTTGTTACTAGTTTGTTTACTCTTTTGATTACGTTTTTGTTTTTCTCTATTACTTTGATTTGTCTCTTCTATAAATCTAGAAAGCAATACAAGCCATAAGTGAAGATATCATATGAATATATATATATATATATATATATATATATATATATATATATATATATATCAGGTTTATATTTTTCAAAATATTATCTAATTCATAAGTTATCTTTGTCAGATAGAACAGATTATAGATTCTTATCTTAACCGATTCATGATTTGTTAAATGGATTTATGACTATTATAATGGAATACATTTTCTTGATAGCTTGTTGATTATTTCTTAGAATTTATAATAAAACCCCCTTACATTTTTAGGATTTTATGTGAACCTTTAGATCCCTTACGATTATACCGGTATAATTATAACTTGACTTCCATGATAGGTGAAAGGTTTGATTCATTAATGGTACAATTTTCATCATCAATAGACATGTCAGTGCTTAGATCTAGGCCCTTATTAACACATATACCCTTGTCAGTCAGAGATCCTCCTAGCTAACATGCACATTTGGCACTTGGTAGGGTTTTAACTAACCAAAATCCCCAAGTTCTGACATTCTATCAAACTATGGGACCCCAAAGCTAATCACCCATAGCCATGTGGACTTGGTAGAGCCTAGGGATTTATATCCCAATCAAAGGAGGAAACAAGAACACCTATCAACCTAGGCTTTTCCAAGACTGATCAGGGAGGATTGGCATAATAGGGTTTCTAAGATGATGAAGTGATGCCATGTGGTATTAGTTATAGATGAATTATCCCCATAAATTGAAAAGAGATAATTAACAATCCTAGAGTAAGCTTGGGAGTATGAAAATTGATGAGTGTGTGGGGCCCAAGGGGGAATACACTCATAGAATTGAAAAATCCCAAAATGAGCCTAAAATTGACATGTGTCTAGAACCTGCCATTAAGGATTTTGTTGGTGTCTATGCTAGAGTTGGATAAAACTAATTTGATGGTTCATTTCACCTATTCAACTCATGAATTCATGAGCAGACTATGAAACTAAATTGATTTACAAAATCAATCATGGAGTGCCCTATCATGTAAATGATGTTATAACTTAACTCCAACTTGCTAGATGTTTGGAAGGATGCTATAATATATCCCTAGTCATCATTGAAGTGAGTGCACAAGGATCTAACACACATAGAAGATAATATAAAATCTTGAGGGTTTATAGTAGGCAATCACATAGGTGTCTCCATAAATTTTTTGAGGAGATCCCCATTATCTCTAACCACTTCCAAAATCATTATCAGATGCTAAAAATACCCTAGGTAGTGGGTAGGAGCAAGCCAGTCCTTGAACTCTCCATTTTTTTTCCTATTTAAACAAGAAAACTTATATCCTTAAAGGAGAAAAACTTTTTTTAAGAACCTAAATACAAAAGATATTTGCTCATACATGATCCCTCTACTAGTTATAACAAAACTCTGCCCCTATAAAGACTTGTAATGTTGGATCTTATGCTTTTGAATGAATAATAAAGTTGATTTTGCCTTCTCACATGCCTTTATCCTATGTGAATTCATGGGATTGTTAATTTTATCATGTAAGGAAGTTGATTTATCCTTGATTTGTTGTCCAATTCCATCACCTGTATGCAAGACAATATTCATTTGTAAGTTGTCTGATAATAAGTTCATGAAATGTTTAGATATTGATTTTCACCTTTTTAGCCCTTATAAGGCCATTTTTATAACCCTTATAATTGTTTTCATGAGCTCCCTACATCCATACAAAATACTTATGTAGAAGACTTCTAATATTATGATTTGTGCATGGTAGTAACTCTTTTATCTCCATTGTGTATGTTTCAGTGAGCAGAGAACATCATAATATTCTCTTGTATCACCTCTTTTTTAGGTCTTAGCTTTAGTTCAATCTTAATTTTCACACTCTCCCTTTTCCTTGTAAGTATAGTAGTGTTAATGTTAGTCTAGGTGATCCATCAAGGGAACAAACGCTCTCTAGAGTTTCACTCCAGCCATATATTACCCACAACCTCAGAATGATCCCATTATATTATTTAGAGGAGGGAACCTTGAGACCAATCATTTAAAGGTGAAAATACTATGTGAAAATAGTAGCTAGTGAGAGATAAGAGTGTTTAGGATTGAATACTAGAAGACTACAAACCCTTGAGATAGTTAATGGAGAATTCTAAAGACAAGGACTAATTTATCTTCGAATATTAGATAACAAGTAGAAATGGGATGAGATACATAATATTACAATATATATTTGTGGCAATAGTTCAAAGAGTACCAAATTTTCCTATGTAGGATTTCACCTATGAAGTACAAAAATGGGTGTCATAAAAGATAGTGTTGATAAAAACACCAATATGAGGAAATCAAATAGAGAGAAATTAATGTATGGTATATTATTTGATTAGAGTCATCCAAGAATAAAATAAAATGATATTGAGTCAAATCATTGATTAGAGTTAGCCTATGTAGATGTAATTTGAGGGAGGAATCACTCATATAACCATTGACATGAGCTAAGTGAAAAGACAAAGATCACCAAAATAACCACCAGTCTAAGTCAATCAAGGCATGATAAAGTCTTATGATAAAAAATATTTCATAGAAAGTGTTGAATAAAAAATTCTCCATTAAGTACAGATGGGTGGAGAAATAAGATATTAAATATGTAGGTGTGGTAAAGAATAAAAATGTATAGAGGAGAAGAAATAAATGATGAGATGCATTTGGTCATGGATATCAAATGTTATTTTTCACTGAAGAGTGTAGGGGACTTCTAAGGAATGAAGTGTGTACAGAGAAAGATGTGGAGTGGTACACCAAGGGGTTGGAGAAAATTCAAGGAAAATAAAATATGGCAAGGTAAATAAGTGAAACATGTGTTTAAAATATGTATTACATGTATAAATGTGTATCAATTTATAAGGAAATATCTAGGGAACATGGTTAGATAAGGTTATCATAAAGCCAATTGAGCTAGCCTTAGAATTAGTTGAGTTAACCATAGAGCTTGAATGGGTGGTTATGGAATAAACCAAGAAAATATACATGCATGAAATAGGGTAGTTGATGTCAAAAATTAATGGCATATATACAAGGATTGTGTAAAAAGGAACACTAGTAAAGATGGAGAATGAGAGTCAATTTTAGTGGAGCATAACAGGAGATGGATAATAGATATGATTCCACTGCACTAACATCAATGCAATAGAATATGTTAAACATAATGAAGTGATGTACATAGTAGAAAAAGATGTTTAATGGAGGAATATATCTCAAGTTTTCTCATGTATGGCATGGAGGATGTGTTGAAGAGGTGTTTCTAAGAGTATAATGAGGAGTTATTGAATGCAACAAGTGGCAAGTTGAAATGCATGCACCCTAAAATGAGGATCTGCAGCCAAAAAAATATTATACAATAAATTAAAGAGTATTTGGAATATTAATAAGATTTTATCAATAGATATTGGATAAAATGGATAATTTTTCATGTGCATGAAATGAGAGGATAATAATAAGAGGATACAATAAATCTAAAATTAAGAGGTCGATAAGGTTATTCAATAATGTGTAAGAATGATTATTTACCAAAGAGGAACAAATAGATGTAATTAAAAATGGATGAATAAAATAAGATATAGATAAGACAAAGGTGTTTCAAGGGAGTTTTGAAAATATGGAGTTGCCTGGTGTGAAACTAACTATAGAAAATCACCAAAAATTTAACTAGAATAGTGGTGTTATTGTTAGGAGACATCCTAGGGGAAGAATAAGTAGAAATTTAAACTAAAGGATAGTATACTTTCGAACGTATATATATATATATCACATAATGTGCCAAATAAGGTGATAAGAGTTTCCCTATGAAAAACTAGAGGATAGCATACTTTTCAAGCATTGAGGTAGTTGGCAAAGAAATGATGAAGAAGCATAGTTGTATTTTATGAAACTAATGCTAGCTAAGCACTAATATCAAGGTATATACAAAATAACATAGGCCTACATAAGTTATATATGAAGGAATAAATGGTTCCTGTGAGTGATTATAAAATATGGCATATCACTAAACTTTGAGGAATTTAGCAATACAAATATTTGAACATGCCAAGAGTAGTAAAATATGAAGAAATAAGTTGCATGGGAAGTAAATAACTAAATGTGAGGTTACCAATATAATACCTATTTTTATATTGATTAAGGAAAGATATAGACCTAAAGGAGGAACCAACCTAGGTGTTTCTTGAGACTATTGCACAAATAATAGATGAGGATCAGATGAAACATGACTAGTGGAATGCATAGAGGTGAAGAATAAGAAATTTTTGCACTAGATTATGTGGGGTGTAAGACGAATTAATTTAAAAGGTAAATAATTGGTCACTCCATATTCAATCCCAATATGAGGAGTCCAAATAAATGCAATGGGTAAAATGTGCGAAAAATTGAAAGCATAAAAACAAGGGGAAGAAATAAAATTGCCAGAGAATACTATCTTGACTCATTAGAAGCAATATATACCTAATTAAATATGAAAAAAAATTAAATAAGTGTGTGAATAATAAATAAATTTATGATCATTAGAATAATAATATCTTTAAGATGTAAAGGCATGAGATGTGTGATGAGATCAACACATAAAAAAATGAAATAAAAATATGGTAAGTAAATAAGATTAAGTGCAAATAATTTATCATATAATTGAATAATATTGTGTTATCTAAACAATACAATGGGAAATAAAAGTTTACTTGGATCTATGAAGAATGGGTAGAGTGATAATATGTTAATAATTTCCCAAGAGGTTGAGGGTGGAGATGCACGTGGGAGATCACAAATTATAGAGACACCTACATGAGATTTGAATCAGGTGAGGAGGAGTTGGATTTTATTCAAAAAAATATCCATGGTGTTCATACATGAAATTCCATGATGAAACTAAGGAAGGTATAGAAAAAATATAATAATATAAAATTTGATAGAGAGTGCAACTTTTTTTACATAGGGCATTGATAAAATTAAGAAAAAGGTAGTAATATATCATGAAGGTAATAAGATGATAATATTTATTGTGTAAGGTGGGAAGAAACTTATATAATAACTAAACAACTAGAAATCCAAAATAAAATTAAAAAGAGCTAGCAAATAATACTAACAAATCCTAACATCCATCTATATGCATTGATTTGAGAAAGAAAAAATTAATAAGGTAGTGATAAACTAGTATAAATAACTCCCAATTTAACCATAGCATTTAGATGTTTTTAAAAAATCAATAAAAGTGAGAATAGTGGGAATACCATATGAAATTAAAGATAATGAAGTGAAATTATGCCTAATTTCCATAAAAATAATGAATAAATTTTGCACAAAGAGAGGGATAAATTTTACCATTGAAGTACATATTATACCCTTGATATAAGTACGTTGAATATGGTGGGTGTCATTCCATTGAAGTCAAAAGCAATAAGGGGAAAGGAGGAGTACATAGAGGATCCTTTTTAAATGTGCACCATAAAAGGAAAATTTGTGGATATAGGAGGATTTAGGTGAAATCATAATATGTATGAGTGGATAAATAAAAAGGTAAGAGAAGTGCATATGAGAGCCTCCGAAGGCATGTGCAATAATATAAATTTGGAAGACACTGTAAGGATGTTAAAAATTTAAAGAGAAATAATATAAATTATAAGGAGAAAGGAGGAAGATGATAATGGATAGGAAAATACTAAATAAGAGATAATTCAAAGAAAAAGTGTGGAGAAGAGCATTGTAGGGAATGCATAAGAAAATTAAAAAATAAGGAGAGATGAGAAAAATATGCGCACAACCCCATGGAAGAAATAAGAAGAGGAAAGAGGAGGTGAGAAGGATATAATGGTGAAGGAATAAGGAGGATATATGAAAGAGAAGGAAAAGAACATGTTTAGATAATAACAAAAGGTGAAGGAGAGCATAATGGTCAACATAACTAACTTGAAGAGTAATTCCATCACTCAATCCTATGTAATCATGATTTACATTTTAGTTATGCTAGAAGTTTTATGTAGGATAATCCCACACAAATTGGTAATCCCTTGTAAAATAATGGATAACTCAAGTATATAAAATAATACACACCATAAGATGACATGAAAGAATGTATGGAGGAAAACAAGTTGTGAATCCTATGTAAATGGTGATTGTATCAAATGAAATTAATTATATATGTTAATATGAGTTGTACAAATGTAATAAGCATGTAAATACAGGAAAACCCTATAGTAATTAATCAAGGAATCAAGGCACTAATCCAAAACCATAGACCTTGAAACATGAAATGACCAATGATCAATCTACTAGATATAAAGGATGCCACCTGGTAGGTTTAAAATTGATGTGATGAAAATAGATAAAGATACATGATGTAGATCTGAATTTACTATTTTCATAACCATGTGTACCAATTTTTGACATGGTTAGTCTACTCATAACATATACCAACCAATGGCACCAAGGCTACTTCGAGATAACCTATTTATTCCCTTCATGATACAAAGTTGTGACCAAGTTGTGATAGTTATAAATAGAATTGTCTAGCTAACTGTAAAGGTTGTTTGTAGTAGTTATTATTTTATGGTTTCTTGTGATGAGGGTCTAGGACTAAGGGAGAAACACATAAGATGTAGAGTTAAGAGTGTGTGAGGAAGATCTAAGAGCTCTTAAAATGGATCTAAGGTCCCCTATATAAATATATGAGGATAATAATATCATGTATTTTTTTAAAGTATTAAAATAATATATAATAATTTATTGTTTGAAACTAAGAGTTGCATGGTGAGGCATCCCTTAATTGGGAAACCCTAATATTACTACACCAAGAACCATTTATAAGAATAATTAGTGAAACATTTTACTTAATTTAGGTATAGATGAGGATCATACATATTATTATTTAGGTGTCCAATTTTCAACCACATAAAAAATTAAGTTTTTCAAATTATTCAAAGAGTTTATTGACATTTTTTTTGGTCATAATTTTTTTTATATTGTTAAAATAATGTGATAATTGAACATGACATATATGAATCATTGTATAAAACTTGTTAGGCATAAACCTCACATATTTAGTCCTTTATTGGAATACACCATTAACAATGAGACAGATAAAATTTTATATATTAGTGTCATTTAGCTATTTATATATATTAATTAGGTAGAAAATATTATTCTAGTCAATAAAAGGAATGGATGCATTTGTATTTGTGTGTACTTTAGAGATTTAAATTGTTTGACTACCAAAGAACAATTTTCCTTTGCGAAGTATAGACCATATAGTACAAAAAGTTTCCTTTGTGAAATGATGTATTTATTGGATTATTTTTTGGTTATAATTATATTTTGTAAATCATGAAGATAGATATAAAACTACTTTCACTATACATAGAGGTAATTCTTATTTTAATTGAATGCATTTTGGAATAGTCAATGCAGTTGCATGTTTTGAAAGAGAAATTAATGTTTATTTTTATGATATGAATGATATTGTTATACACATTTACTTAGATGATCTAACCATTTATTTTAAAAATTCAAAGAAATACTTAGATCATTTGCATCAAATATTTTCTACACATATTAAAATTGGTTGATTTTAAATCAAAAAATAAAAGTTTTTGGTATGACTAAAAGTAAGCTACTTGACCATGATATTTAAAAATATGTATTATCTATTGATCTAGAACAGATCAAGCAATTTAAATAGCTTCATCATCATAAAGATAAATCTAGTCTAAGAACTTTCTTCAGTAAAACCATTTTTTGTGTGAAAATTCATTTCTAACTTTTAAAATAAATCTAACCCTATAAGAATTTTACTAAATAAAAATTAAAACTTTCTCTGAGATGTAAGATTAAATGTAACCTTTGATTAAATAAAAAATATAATCATAAGTTAACATGTACTTGTAGCACGTCATGTGAAAGATATTTATAACTTATAGATTAACATGGGCGATAAGGCCACAGGTTTTCATTACTATATATTACTATAATCATGAATAAATACCCATAAAATACATGAGCTAAATGCTCAAAGATGATGAAACTAGCTACCAATTAATTAATTTGTTGTTATATCATTATTTTCATATTTTTTATTATATCTTAATATATCCTAATAATAAATAAAGTGATTGCATGATCAAACATATCTATTTTATATTACAAAATAATCCCACTATTTATGGTATGTTAGCTAAATGTATTTTTAGGGTTCAATAATTTTATCTTGAGTTTAAAAATTTTAAAATGATCAAAGTAAATGATTTAGATAAATGTCTTAATGAAAATGTAACCTATAATAGAATTTTTTAAATTTTCATCATCGATGATTGTTTGAATGCGAAACCTCATTTTAAGACTATTAATATTTATGACATTACTCATGTCTAAAATTGGCATTGAAATGTAATAAAGATATTTGTTATACTCATAGTTTGATTGGTATCATGATTTTGTTTATGATTTTCACAACCTAACTTACCTCGATTCTTTAAACAACCATCAAATATGAATTCTTCGATTCTAAGAGTTAAAATTTATTTTATTACAAAATTTAATATTTTATATGAGTATATATGGAGTATTAATTATATTTATAACACATGATAAAAAAATAAAAGGTCATTAGAAGTTATTGTGAATTCTGTTATGGAAAGTATTTTGTCATAAAAATTAAATTTTTATGTGTTGGATTGTATTAACCAACCTTATTTTACTTTTTTCAGTTAGTTCAATTTTTTATCCATTGTCAATTATTTATAGCTTGGAAATAATTACATGGAATGTCTTTAAATTTGGCAGTTCCTAGAAAAATAAAATGGGCCATAATTTTCATTTATGACATCGATATTCTATCTTTATCCTGTCATAGATACATTTTAATTGCAACTAACTATTTTACAAAAAGGAATTAAATTTTCAAATGTTATGTTAGTTCATAATCAATTACTTTATTTACAAATCAAGTTTCCTCATATTTCAAATTTCTTTTAGATATTTGTCTAGATAATTGCCCTCAATTAGTTTGTAATGAATATATCAAATTATTAAGAAAATGTTTCATAATTTCAACTCATTCATCTAAGTACTATCATTAGGGGAAAAGAAAATCAAAGTCAACTAATAAGAATATGATTTCAATCATGATCAAATATTTATATGAAAATAAATGAATCTAGAATATTAAGCTTTTTGAAGCTCTTTGGGATGATCCCACCATAATTAAGTTCTCATTTTTTTTTCACATATTATGCTTGCTTATGGATTTAATTCCATTATGTAAATTGAATTGTAATTAACTTCAACAAGAAAAGATATGTAAAATACTTATAAAAAATGTAGATAATTTACATCAAAGATTAAATGATCTCTTAGCCTTAGATGAACTAAAACTAATAGCACTTTAAAAACTTGGAAAAACTAAAGAAAAACTTAAATTTTTTCAAAATTAAAGTGGCTAAGAAAACATTGAAAATTTAGAATTCATTTTTCTATTGGGTTAGAACTCACAAAAACCCTACAAAACATCACATTTTTAAATCTTTATGATTAAGTCCATCTAAAATAGCTTTCATATTTAGAAAAAATCCATTCATTTGGAAGATTTAGATTGTGATTGGTTGTGTTGTATAATTAATGGCACCATTTCAAAATATCCCATGAATGACCTTCTTTTTGTTTTAATTTTATTATTTTCCATTGTTTTATGGTTTTGTCATTTATTTTATTTATGTTGTTTGTTCCTTTTTGGTAAAATTCATTATCTATATTACATTATGAAGTATTATTATATAGGCTCATCTTGAAAATTACATGTGAAATTGTAAGTATGTATGTATATATATATATATATATATATATATATATATATATATATATATATATATATATATATATATATATATATATATATATATATATATATATATATATATATATATATATATATATATATATATATATATATATATATATATATATATATAGTTTATCAAATGTTAGGTTATGAGCTTATTTAGTTATTTGGTTGGTAACTAAATGACTTGAAAATATGTTGTTAGAGCATCACCTATTTTCAAATATTATGTTATGGAATTATTGTACTTCGTAGTTTCTTATTTCCTATTCATCACACCAAGCTAGAAAAATAATCCATCTATTTTTGTAAAAACATTAAGGGCTTCACACTTAACTACTTAAGAAATATTTAATCTATATTTCACTCCTAATTTTTTAAATTTTCAAAAAAAAATTGCATCCCAAAATTACATATAATAGTTTCATATAGGGTTTACAATGTTATTCTAAAAATTTTTTACCTCGTTTGGAAAAAAACATTAAATTTTAGAAATTATTTAAAAACATTTGTTGTAGCACACCAAAAAAATCATATTTGGTGAATGTATAATTTCATTTGCTACACTTTTAATTAGTTCACTTGTGTGATTATGTTTCAATTGTAAAATTTGATTAAATTCTATGTGATTATCAGTAGACACTAAAAATTATGAACAACACCATGATAATATTATATGAATTTTGAGTGATGGATTTATCAAAATTTATTTACATTTGAGATAAGAACAAGAGCATGGGAAGTTGTTTTATTAATCTATTTTTTTACAATTTTAAATTAAGGATATGTTTTTTTGATAATGATATATATTTCTATAGAAGAAATAGAGTTGTCAAATTAAGTTAAAAAGTGGATATTCTCCTTGTCAAACATTTTCAATGGTGATTTTTGATTTCGATAATATTTTTTCATTTTAGGATAATTAAACTTTTTTGGTTTTTAACTTGAGGATGGCTTTATTTTAAAACCCTTAGTCCTTAGTCATTTTTAAAAGAATAATTATTTTTTTTGGTTTTTAACTTGAGGATGGATTTATTTTAAAACCCTTAGTCCTTAGTCATTTTTAAAAGAATATTTTTTACATAATAATTATGTGACTAGTTTATTATTAACATTATCATGTTAAGGGAATAACCTCCAACCTCTAAGATGGAAGAGTGTATAGGTTGGATAGGGTTTTCAAATTTGAGTGGGAGATCAGAGTGGGAGAATGGTGATGGTGACTGTACATGTCAAGATGATGGGGATTAAATGTTTGTGTTTAGAATAGTCATGAGGAGGGGCCTACACTTAGACAATAGTGAGATGTTAAAGTAGATCATAGTTAAGTTGTCATGGGCTGATTGTGTGGAGGATCAAGGCCAATTAAGGGATGGATCAATAGGTCATAGGCTAGAAATGGGATATTTCAAATGGAAAAATACCATGATGTAACCTATTAAATCTAACAATGGATACCATTTGGATATTATTGGATCCTTGATAAAAATATAAATTCCTCATAAGGATAATGTTCTCATGGATATATGGATATTTGGATACATAATGAAAATGGAAATCAAAAGGTCATATGGATATTTTACCCATGTTGAATGGTTTCTTTCTCTTTATTTTTAACATTTAAAAATATTTTACCAAGGTAATTTTAGGAGGTCCTTGGTTTTTTGGATAGATAGGTCTATTTCTGAGAAAATGAAAGCCATGTTTTGATCCAAACAAAGGGTATATTAGTATGATGCCTATTTAGATTATACCACCTAGACTACATTATGAGTTATGGGATGAGGAATTTTTTTCGTGATATAGCCACTATGATAGGGCCTTTAATTTCCATTGATGACTCAACATGAGCTAAAACTAGATATATTTTTATGAGGATCTATGTCAATACTACTTCAAGATAAACATTAAAAAGTACTATAGATATACATTATTTTTTAGGGGACTAGTGTCAGATGATATAATATGAGAAATCCCCTTTGTTATTCATAACTTGTACAATGTTGGGGTACAATTTTAAAATATGTCCTAAGACTATCAAGATCTAGTGTAATATGATGAAGACCCAACAAGTTTGGCAAAAAATTGACAATATAAGATCTATGAATAAGGATGCTATTAATTATAAATTTAATATCAACAAAAATAAATAATAAATGAGGAATATTCCTACTAGGAAGGAGTTAGAATATCAATAGAATATTTCAAATGTTTTGGGGGAAGGTATTGAAAAGGTCTATATGACTTTTAAATAGATTAAGTAAAGTCTTTTTTCTTAGTATGAATGCCCTATTTTATATAATATATTTGAAGAAAAGACTTATAAAAATACCAAGGATATTAGATTGGAAAAAAAACATATTATTTTGTTTGAGGATGAGACAAAGGTACTTTTTGAAAATGTATTGCTTCCTTCACAATTTATAATTTTAGATCAAATGCAAGATGTAGAGTTGGACAAATTGGAAATTATTAATTAATTATTAATTAAATTTGAAGTTAGTTACTCTCAAAAGGATAAGGATGATATGGATCATGTACCAATGATTCAATAAAATCTAATACATCTTTTTTATTTTTAAAAATCTATTGCTTCTCCAACTCTAGCCATTCAAACCTCTATAGGAGGCATAAGTTATGATATGATTAGATAGGATGATTATGTTACTGCTAGGATGAAAAAATGATTGAAAACTATTGAAAAATAGGATATATGTATGATTTTTAGATAAGTTGATAAAACTAAGTAAAAAAAGATCAAACTTAAATTCATCGAGAAAGAGATAGAAAATGAAAACTAGGTGAATCTAGTTATGTTTGGTAATTTTTTATCTATGTCTAAATTATTTTCATCTCTTGGAATATTATAGGTCTTCAAATCCCAGATAAACATAGGGTTTTACATAACCTGATCTTAAATCATAAGCCTATTATTGTTTCCATTCAAGAAGATAAAATGTCTTCAGAAAAGTTTCTAAATATTAGTAATAATGTTTGGAAGAATGCCTTAGGTTTTATAGTTAATGCTAGTGGGGAATATGGTTGTATGATTAATATTTAGAATTATTATTTCTTAAAGGGGGATATTTTTCTATCCAATAATGACCACATTTTAATCCTTTTCACTAATTTGTATGACAATTCCATGTGGATTTTTTCTAATATATATGCTCCCAATAATTTTGTGGCTCATAGGAAGTTATGGGATGAGATTTTCTAGTTCAAATATTCTCATCAGAATTTAAGATGGATGATATCTAGGGATTTCTATACATCCCTTTCACCTATTGAGAAAAGAGGTGGTCATATTGATATTTATAAGAGTATGGATGATTTTTTTGAGTTTATTTCTAATAGTAATTTGATGGATATTGAGCTTAGAGTTTCAAATTTTACTTGGTCTAATAAACAACTAGAAGATCAACTTATTTAGGTTCATCTTGATAGTTTTATAATATTTCCTAAAAAAAATTTAATCACAATTTTTTTCATTTTACCCTTTCTAGAATTGGCTCTAATCATAACCCCTTGGTTTTGAACTCGAATGTTGATTCTAAGACTAAGAAAAGTCCTTTTCAGTTTGTAAAAAACGTGGCTTCTCCATCCTATTATGGATAATAGATTTAAGGAGTAGTGGAATGTTCAAATTAATGGATTTGCAATGTTTAGAGTTATTAAAAGACTTAAGAATGTCAATCTGTAAATTAAATTATAGAATAAAGAAGTTTTTGGAAAATATTTAAGCAAATTAAATAAATTAAGGAGAAGCTAAATATAATTTGAGAATATGTATAGATTAATGGAATGAATCATGAAATTTATGGAAAGGAAAATAATCTTCTCTATGAATATCATTCCATTACAAAAAAGGAGGAGATAATTTGGCACCAAAAATCAAGAGCAACCTAGCTTAAGGAAGAATCTTGAAACAAATATTTTTTTCATGTTTCAAGTCTTAAGCACATAAGTTCTAATAATATTATGTAAAAATTGATAGATAATGGAGAGGTAACCAATGATACATAGTCCATTGGTTGTGAAGCAATTTCAATTTTTTAAAACCTTTTTACTAAAGATGAAAATATCAATCTCAATCAAATTGCTCATATTTTAGATTTTATTCACATTATCATATTCCTAGTAGATAATCAAAGACTCATACAATCAATCTCAATGGAGGATGTGTGGTTTATGGTTTTCACTATGTAGGGAGATAAAGATCCTAGTTCAGATATATTTTTGGTGTTATTTTTTCAAAAAAATGGGTCATGGACAAATGGGATGTTAAAACTATTGTGGATTAATTATTCAATTCTAAAAAAATTCTTAGGGATCTTCATAAAACTTTTATTTCTCTCATTCCTAAATTTTATAGGGCCCAATATTTTAAGAGTTTTCACCCTATCAGTCTATGCAACATGGTGCATATTATTTTCACCAAGATTCTTGTTGTCAGATTGCAGCCTCTTCTCCCTTTAATTATTTCAAAACATCAAAGGGTTTCATTTTTGGTAAATATATTAAATATGGAATAATTTTAGTTAATGATATGTTTGTTTCCATGGGTATAGGGAATAAGTAAGGGATGATTCTAAAGCTGGACATGAAAAAAGCTTATGATAGAGTGTGTTGGGAATTTATTGGCAAAATCTTGAAGAGGTTTGGTTTTTCAATGGCTTTTAGGAAATTAGTTTTAACTTTTATTTCTTTAACCACATTTTGTATTATTATAAATGGATCCTCTATAGGATTTTTTCCTAGTGTATGTGGTATACAGTAAAGAAACCCCATTTCTCCTTTTATCTTTATTATCTATTATCAATATCTTAGTTGGTATTTATCCTCTTTGGTTTCTACTATAAAATTTAAATGAATTCAACTTGCATCAAAATTTGACCTTGTTACTCATCAAAAGACAATTATTATGGAAAAGGATTCAATTCATGAGGCTAAGGTTCTTAAAATGATCCTTAAATACTATGAAAGTTCCTTTGGTCAAAAGATAAGTTTGGAGAAAAGTGATTTATTTTTTTCCAACACTCTTATGTGTAGACAACATCGAATTTATAACATACATGGATGCAATGTTAAATATCTCCGTAATTCTTATTTGGGCATGCCTATTTTTATGTATAGAGTGCCTATTGGAATGTGGAATTTTTTGGTAGATGGATTTCAAAAGAAATTGGTAGGATGCAAGGGTAAGTTGTTGTCTCAATTTGGAAAATAGTTCTTAATGAAAAACACCTTACATAATTTACCAGTTTATTTTATATTTAATTTTAAAATTCATAAACATATTATAGAGCAGATGGATAAAATTTAGAAAAAGGTTCCTTTGGACTGATAATAATGAAATGAATATCATATCAATGGTTATGTGGGATAAATTTTATTTTCCTTTAAATAAGGGGGGTTGATGAATTCTTAAGGTGTGGTTAATGAAAAAGGTAATTACCTATAATCTAGGATAGAGGTTTCTCAAGGAAACTTGTCTTTGGATAGAGTTGTTGAAAAGTAAATACTTGGCTAGATGAGATTATGTAGCTTGGCATATGGAAAATAATCTACCTCAAGGCTCCTTCTAGAATTGGTTATTAAAGTATAATCAAATTTACTTGGATGGTACTAAGTGGTTTATTATTTGGGGGATAAGGTTTAGTTCTAGGATGGTAAATAGATTATGGACTTCCCTCTTCACTATACTTCCCCTTGGAATGAAATCTCATCCTTCATTAAATTATGGTATGGGACCACTATTTATGACTACACTTTAATTTTTGTTGAGGGGAGACAATAGGAGTTATAATTAGAAAATTATAATGATAATCAAGATCAGATACTCTCTAATCTAAATATTTTTTTTGAGAATATATTTCATTGGGAACTTGGGAAACTACTTTGAATGGTAAGTATTATTTGAAATAAGGTTATCTTGTGGCTTGTAAAGATAACCTTGATTAATTTTGATGGGATCAGATAGGGAACAAAAAGTTTTTTCTTAAATTTAATCTTTTATTTCGGTTGGCTATTCAAAAAAAATTCCTCATGGTAGAAAATATCCATAAATGGGGAATGTGTATATCCAATCACTATGTTCTTTATGAAAATGATGCTAAATATATCTCCCACATTATTTTGGATTATCATTTCACATTTCATCTCTTGGGTATAATTATTTATATGTTTTGAATTAATTGGGTATAATCTCCTTTTCTTTTAGACCTTGTGTTTCAATGTACTTCTCCCTTTTCAAGTGAAAATTTGAAATTGCTTTGGACTTTGGCTCTCCCTCACATTTTGGAGTTTGGAAATAGATGAATAATAATTTTTTTAGAGGGAATAAGACCAAAATTGACATTTTTTACCTTAAATTAGTAAATATGCTTAAGGATAATTTGTCAATGTATTCTAAGATGGAAACTTTTAAGATTAGTGAGTTTGAATCAACTCTAGCTACCTCTTGGGAAATATGTTTGCTTGTAAGTTAGTCCTTGGTTCATGAAAGGAAACTTAGTAGTATGACTAAATGGGCCTTCCCCTCATATGGATGGGTTACATTGAATTTTGATAGTTCTTCCAAAAGAGATATAGGTTTGGAAAGTTATGAAGGAAGTATAAGGCATGATAAGGGAAATTTCATTATTGCATTTATTAGGAATATTGGTATTCATACTAGTCATTTTGTTGAAGATATGGTTATTCTTTAAGGGGTAAGATTTGATAAGGATATGGATTCAACACGTATCTTAATTAAAGGATATTTCTAAAATATTGTAAATTTTATTCTTAAGAAACATGTTCTATTCTAGACTATTGTTAATAGCATTACAAAAATCCATTATATTATTGGGGTCTTCCATCAAAATTATGTACTCCATACCCTGAGGGAGGATAATAAAGCTACATATTTTTTACAAATGTGGGAGCCCATATTCAGGGTAGTGAAAAATGGATGAAGGATATTGAGATTCTTGTTTTAGCCTACCAAATCATTAAAATTGATTTATCCACAACTAACTCTTATTTTTAGGGGATTTTTGATCTTCTTATGGTGCATGCCTTTTGGTATGAGAATATTTGGGTTTAAAATTTTTATCCTAAGGCATATTCTTTGATTACAAAATATCAATATAATTACTATGGCATATTCAAAAGACTTTAGTGTAATTATTACAAGGTTATTACTCATCATAATCATTTCTATATCACTAATGCTAACACCCATGTGAAGCATTCTTTATTCATGGGAATCAATCATAAATTTTGGTGGTGTATACAACTTCATAATTTGAATATATTCTTTAATGATATTGGTGCAAAGGAGTGTAAAGTTATTATTTCAAACACATATATTAACTTGTCTTGGCAAAGGGATTACTAAGGTAATTTTTTGTTTAGGGATTACTTTATTCACTACTTTGTAAGGAAAAATGTCATCATGGGTGGAGATATATGTTGCACAAAGTTATCATCAGTGGAGGTAGTCAAGAAAAATAAAGTTATTTGGAGAATTTTAGAGGATGGTGGCTTAAAAAATTAAACAAAAAATTTAGGGTTCAGATAACCATATCTCACTAGATTTTGATTAGGGATGGAATGGTCACTCAGTGATAACAAATGATGTTAAAATGATGGTCTCAAAAGAACTCATTTCTGAACTAACTAGCATGATTTCTCATGGGAGGAAGTTCTACATAAATAAAAAAGAACTATATGAATAAATTAATAAATTTCATTTCCTATGTGAAGTCCCAATTCTATACCAAGTAGGATATTTCTGTGAGGCACTTCTTAACCCCTATCTAGAGGTGGCAAGGCAAATAATGAAGTACATTACCTTGGATAGATAGTATGGTGTTGTGTTTTCCTACTACTTTGTTCTTGAATCTTTTTCATCATAAATTCCCTATTTATTTTACTATCTATACTATTATGTCACTGGAGCATTTAATCAATGAAGTGCATCAAGTTAATGGTCTTATCACCTATCATTACACCTTTATATTGATTCTCTATAAACATGAAAAATATTGTGATGTTGGCCAAAACCTATTAAATTAATGGATCCTTAGGGAGTGATTATTTCTACCCGTAAGAGTAAGGTGAAAAACCCTACTTATAAAACTAGTTTTATTAAAATTATAGAAAAATAGGTAGCATCTTCTCAACCTAAATCTTATAATAGATCCAAAATCTTTGTGTTTTCTTTATCAGAAGATGATGAAGATAATGCAAATGAGATAGAGGATGAGAAATATGTGGACTTGGAGATGTTGTATAACAACCAAAATGAGGTTCTTGCATCAATATATAAGGACTCTAGTTTGGAATAGAGTGACATATTAGGGGAAGAACATGGGTTGGGAAAAAGGAAGAAAGATGACGAAGATGTTGGTCCAAATGATAGTTATTAGGATAAGGTTAATTATCTTATGTAGGATGTGTTTTTACACAAAATCCCATTGGCATGGATTTTTAGAGACAAAAAGAATAATATCACTAATGTTGATGTCCATGCTTCCCTCTAGCATAATTTTTTATGATTGTGAAATTCAGAAATCTTAATAGTTCGACACTATGGTGGAAAAATTAAAATAGATAAGAAAATTCTTAAGTGTCATGTAAATAATTTGGTACAAATGAGAATAATAACCATTAAGAACTACATTTTCAACATGAATGTGCTCAAGGCTCTCATAAAACCTATTCAAGAGAAATAGAGTGAAGGGTCAAGTCAGTATGAGAACTAGAGCTATAGATAAAGGTAAGGATGTGATTATTATGGATAACACAACAAAGTAAATGGAGATTTTACTTATTAAATTGGTCAAAGAATGGAATAATGTTATCAAGGAAATTAATATGTAATTTATGTGTTATTGTTTTGATCTGTGTCTATTTATACTTTTTTATTACTATGTTGTTGATATACAACCGTTTTATAATGTTGATGTTTAGTTTTTTTTTTTCAATTTATTTTTCTGTATTAGTGCTGAAAATTTGTATGGGATAAGATCTAGTCAAAACCCAGACCTTTATCATAATAAAATAATATTATCATGTTTAGGATCAATATTTTAAAAACCCTCTTATCTTAACTTATCCGAAGTTTTATTATAATTTTCAAGGACATATATCAAAATTTGATAATGTTTGAATGTATACTTAAAATAGTTTGAAAAAGTATTTAAACATTACAATCTTGAAGGGATGTTTGATTCTTATAGAGCATTGAAAGGAATATTTTAGTTCATATAATTTGAATCCATTTCCAAGTTATATTTGTATATTATAATGTTAAAAGTGTGCTAAAACACATTTGGAAGGTTTGAAGGACTTGTTTATTATTAAATAGTTTGATTTGAATCTTTTAAAAATAAGACATAAGTATAATGTAACCGATGTGACATACAAGTTAGTTTTCAATATTAAATTTATATCAGTTTTTATTAATGTACCCAATGAACTTAGTGACAAATTTTGCCACATCTGAGTTTTATAAAATATAATTGTAACATTTAATAGTTATTCTCTAAACATAGGTTTTCGAAGTCAGAAGCACCACCAATTTAGAAAAATGTTGAACATGATAGGATTTAAAGAACCAAAAAACACCATGTCTACCCTACCATGTACAATTAACACACCTCATAAGTAAGGTATATGCAATTTATTATTTTAGATAGCCAATTTATATTTTGCATTTATATACCTCAAGATTATAGTGGATGCAAAACCCCACTAAAAATTTATTGAATTTAATTAAGAGGTTTGGATTTTGTGGATATATTTTAGTTAGTTCAGAGCTCAAAAAATATTAAAATGGTGCCTTTTTATTATTTATGAAATTTTGTGTTCAACAGTTTTGATAGATTAATCTTGAAAATTTTGAGTTGAAATTCTTGTAAATTTTTATGACTATGGGAGAAGTTATCCATGCATGATTTCACTTCATATTTTCATGATATTTATTATTTGGTTCTAAGGACTTTTCTCATTCATTTGTAATTATCTAAGTTTTTTTGGTAAACTTTAGCCATTATGTGAAGACTATGTATGAATTTATTTTTTATTAGTCTTGTTTTTCTATTGTTTTCTTGTGAGAAAATATTGCAGATGAGATAATATGTTTTGAGATATTCAAAGTTCCATATTTATATGTTATTTTTAAATTTTTAGATTTTGAGAAGGTATTTCCAAGAATTTTTTCATTCCTAGTTGATAGGTTTGAAATAACATATTACGTCCATAACCTATTTTTCTCATTTTATCCTTTGTATGTATATAAATGCTTTATTTTTCATCGTAAAGGTGCATTTTTTAGAAACTAGTAGTTTTTGTAGTGGGTTTTTACATTGTTTTGTGAGGATGTAATTCTTTCAAAGGCAAAACCATATCTAATGTTTAGGGATTTTTCTTTTAGTTGTTTGTTCAAGTGAAAGCATAAATACTTGCGTACATATTGAGATTCATTTTTTAAAATCTTACATACATGTTTTCAATTTTTTAAAAGATGATGTAGGTTGAAAAAAGTTTAAGGTTTTTCATGTAATGCTATTTCGTTTCAAAATAAAAGACATTCAAAATTTGTGAATAAGTAAATATTTTTGCAAATTCGTGTGCAAGCTCATCTTCGACTGATATTTAAAATTCATATAAATTAATATTTTTCCATTACATTATCGTATGAAATGATATATTCAAAAAAAAATTATGGTCTATTTTTATATATAAATAGTTATTTTAGCATATACACGTCTATTTTAAAGAGTTTCAAAGACAAGTTCAAGATAAGTTTTTAAATATTAGAACTTCTCTTTGTTAAATTATATGAAGGATATGTAAGAGTTGCAACTTATTTACTATTGAATGATTCAATATATAAAGGTTTTATTCACATGAACATTTTTTAAAGAGGAAATTTTGATACATCTATCTCAAACACTTGTCTCCTTCCAGAAGAATTACATAGTTCTCTAATTGGTCCAAGTTGTAATCAAATTAGGTCTCATTCTTGTCAAAATGGAAATTCAAGACTTTATATAGTTTGTTTAAAGGATTTACATATATTTTTCAAAAGTTTTACAAAATGATTAGAATTTGCCTTTAAAATAATATTACTTTTAATACCTTCATTTATAATATTAAGGTTTAGGTTTTAAATAGATTGGTAATTATTTTGAACACTATTATATATAAAATCATTATTTATTCAAAATTATCATATCATTACTTCAAACATTATGATATTATGATAATGAACATTCTCAAAATGTTTTTCAATTTATTATGGAAATGTGATCCAGTGAGTGCATTTTATTTATTCTTTTGGTTTTTGAAGTATCAAATGAATTATAGTTTATTAAATGATATTTTAATTATGAATATTGAGAAAATTTGATTGATCAGTCTACTATAAAATATAATGAATAAATTTCATTTTTAAAGGTGTTTGAATTTAATATGACATCATCCCATGCTTTGAAGGGAATATATGTATGGATGGAGTAAAGGTTATTCTAGTTATAACAAAAATAATGTTTAGGGTAGACACACACACACACACACAATTAATTACTTTAAACACTATAATATTATGATAATGAACATTCTCAAAACATTTTTCAATTTATTATGGAAATGTTTTAGTTGAATTTAAGTGTGTATTGTTACATTTCAATTTTAGAGTATGATTCATTATGATCTAGTGAATGCATTTTTTTCATTCTTTCATTTTTTAAAGTATCAAATGAATTATAATTTATTAAAATGATATTTTGATTATGAATATCGATAAAATTTGATTGATGAGTCTACTATAGAATATAATGAATAAATTTCATTTTTAAAGGGGTTTGAATTTAATATGACATCATCCCATGCTTTGAATAGAATATATGTATGGATGGAGTAGAGGTTATTTTAGTTATAACAAAAATAATGTTTAGGGTAGACACAATTAGAAAAATTATAATACACCATATATGCAAAAAATGTTATCAAGGAAAACGTTTTATGGCCCAAAGGGTTACTAGGACATTTACATGAAACTTTAATCATAGCACCTAAGTATCTTTTCACTTTGATATTGGTGATGGTATTTTATGGGATGTTTTGAATATAATGATTCATATTTATTTTCATCCTTGATTGAGGAAAATTTTTAGAGGATAAAAATGAATTAACTGATAGTCTTTTCCAATTGCACATGGTTTATTAGCTACTTATTCCCACAGAATGGGTCAAAACTAAAAAAGTTATGAAAACTTTTCAGCCAAGATCTCCCCAATGGCTCATTAACACATCTATTGATGCTTCAACATAAAAAAGGGAATAAGAAAATTGAACACCAAATAATTATTATTGACCAAAGATATGAAAATTTATTAAAAATCATAAATAATAATATAGATTACAAAGAGTGCATTTGGTTATATAGGCAAGCCAAATCAAAATGACAACTAAACTAGGCAATGTGGGACAAACCCCACATAAAACAAACCTAAAAAGCATGAGAAAAACATACTCTAACAAACCCCCTCAAGTGAAGCTTGGGGCAAACAATAGATTATGTAGTATGAATTCTTGTGTCCCTATGCACACCAATCCATCCTATCAGAGTACATGGATGTCGAGTCACTGTAACCATCAAGTCAAAGTAAGAATGTTGTTGAAAATGAGGATCACTGAATATGAACACTACACTCTAAAATACTAAGTAGAGTGATGAACCTATGGAAGCATCACCCGAACACCCTCTGACATGATGGTGAGAAGGGAACATAAATATTGGTGAGGATGCCACACTAGTGTCACTATAATAATCACCAATAAATCCATGGTGTAAAGTAATAATCTTCATATGGGTTCTCATAAATAAAGTTATTAAATAAGATACCCATGTACAAAGGAGTAATATAGAAAACACTCAAAATGAAAAATATATAACTCTCAAAAAGTGGAGAAAAGAAAGAAAACTTGTAGGAAAAAATCCCCCCTAAAAGGGAGAAAAGAAGAAGAGAGAGATAGAAAGGCCCCCAAAATATGATACTAAAGAACTCCACACTCTAAGTACTAACAAGTCATAAAAAAACTCAATCTCCATGATTAGTCCAAATCCACTAATTGATCATAAAATAATTGACATTGAGATTCACCATAATAACTTTAATCAAGAAGACTATTAGTGGTGATTAAAGTACAAAAAAAGTACATGTGCAAGGAACACTCAACACCAAGAAGCAAAATGTACATCACACCCCCTATAGTGTTGAATGGATGGAGTGGAGAAAGTCAAAGTTTGAAATACAAAAAAGTCTCTCAAAGATGATGGCTTATGATGGTGATGTAAAAGACAAACAACTGACAAAGTGAAATGGTGCCTAAAATAGAACACACAAATGCATGAAGGTAGACAAGGTTAAATCAATAAACCCCTGATGGCACTTTATAAATCAGTGTGAGTACAATAATCCATACACAAGAAACACCAAATGGAAATAAAGAAGACATTGGGCTTGACAAAATAGATCTAAATGAGGAGACTATCAACCTATCAAATAATCCATCAAGAGAGATATGTGTTCTAAAAATAAAGGAGTGAAAAAGGTGTCTCCATAGAAGAAAGCAAGGTGGTAAGAAAGGGGCCTCGAGGAGACATGACACAACTACCAATGTGTCAAAGTACTAATGCATGTTGTGGGATGATAGAAAAGTGTGGAAAATGGTAAAAAGAGCCATAATATATGCAAACACATAGAAGAATCATCAACCAAAAATAATAATGTGAAAAACACATGCAAGGACACCAAGCTCAGTGAAAAATGCGTTCAAAATGTGTGCATGAAGTACAATGTGGGGCACATAAAAAATCTATAGTAGTGATAATGTACACTCAATAATAGGACGTCAGACTTAGCTAAAAATTCATCCATGAGTGCAACAAATGATGACAATGTAAAGGATCAAGAAGGAAGTTGTGTTGCCTATGAGGGGGTCTGAACTCCTGCCAGACCAGACCTCACCCTTTGATCTCTGACAAATGAGATAAGTTACATGAAAAATAATGAATAATCCCTCAAAAATTCTCAAAACATAACAAATACATCGCCATAAACCGTAGCAATGGAAACATAACCAATGTGAAAAGACTTCCCTCAAAATGAAGCACTTTATTAAATAGTGCATTTTATAATGTAAATAGGACCATTGCATAGGAAACGAAAAAATATGAATTTTTTTAAAAAAATGGTGTTGAATTTTGAGCTACTGATCAAAAATTATTAATCAATTACATTCTCGTCAATAATGCCTATTTAATAAAAATTTACACTAAATTTTTTAAAAAAATAATGTGGCTAAGGGGACCTAGCTTTCCAACCACTTGTTGGAATCAACATTGAATCATGGACCTTCTCAAGTCAATAAAAATAAAAAAAATCTATCCAATAACCTCTATGCATTTGCAAGTGAATTGGACTTACTCTTTTAAGAATAATTATAGCTAGTAAGGCAAAAATTAGGAATTTCCCATTGTGTAAAGAGGAAAAGGGAGAATATTGTTTATTTGTTTCTGCTCAAATCTTTCCAAAAATATGTAAAAGTAGATCCTTTGAAAAATATAAGCGTCAAAGCTTTAAAAAATAATTTCTCACCTGAAGACCACTTTTAACACTTCAAGTTGGTGAAAAATGGAGTAGAAAGAAAAGTGAGGATGCCTTAGTACAACATCAATGTAAGAACTCCATGCACTAGGTAGATGGTTAGATCTAACTTTATTATTATCTGCAAGTGCCATAGACTGATGGAAATAATGTAGGTTAGAAACAAATAGAAAAAAATAGAAAAAACAAACTTGCAACACTCCTCCAATATAGTACTTTGCAGATCCATTTCATATTCTGATGTAGCAATTGGAAATGTTGCCTAGAAGGGCCAATACCACCATCTAACTCCATAGCTTCTGAAATATCTATGCCTTAGGTTGAAAACCAATGCCAGACATTATCTTCTCTTCAACCAACACTCAGATTTCCTCCTTAATGCTCTCAATTTCAATGCAAAAGTGTCCAATGTAGGGAAAAGGAATAGATCATGCAATAGTTTGAAAATGATGCCAAAGCTACTAAATTTCATGATGACATTTTCCATGAATTTGAGAGGCTAATAAAATCTATATAGTTGATACCAGATCTATTGGGAGAGAATGTATTATTTTGAGAGATGAGACTAGAGTACATGATATGTCAGATTCGATACAAAATATAAAAGAAATGCTAGGTTGAGAAGAACTCCCATAGCTTGATTGTAGCCAATCTGGTGAATCTATTCTACATAACAATAGATAAAGACAATGATACCAAGGTAAAATATATTTGACAAAGTTAAAAACTCTTTAGTTTCAACACCTATACTCCTTCTCCAATGCCTTGTTTGTAATGCAAATCTGAAAAAGTCAATGACAAAAACCAATGCCAAAATAAATTCAATGTAGATGAAAAATCAGATTTAGATGCCTTAGAATGGAAGATTGAGATGCCTCTCTTCTATTCTATAGATCTAATTTGCAATATCAAATATAGACTTTGTAATAAAGACTCCAATGCACTTCCAAATGCAATTCCATGTTGACCTCTAAATTCCATACATAGATCTTATTCTCTCCCACACAACAGGGAAGTAGATCTAAAATAACCAACAAAGAGACAATGCATGGAAAGATGATGCCAATGGAATTTCAATTCTTAAAATAGGTAGATGATGCTAAAAAGTAGTAAAAATGTAGTTCTCAATGTATGGAGACTTCCCCAAGGGCTTTCTTTCAGCATATGATGTCATGAAAAAAAATGCCCAAAATAACAATTTACAACAAGCATAACATTTTTGATATTCATCAAAATTTAAAACCATTAGACGTTCTAGAAATATGTGAGATAGGATCTCATAACCCAAAAATAGTTCTCTAAAATGCATTAGGAGTAAAGGGAAGATGATCAAAACATTTCACATTATGGTAAAAAACATAATTTTTCCCAAAAATGGATTTCTCATAAATGACCATGCAATTTCTTCAAACTAAATATCAACTACAATAGTATAGAAATAATCCATAAAAAATTCAAATCAACACTTTCTAAGGACAAAACCTAGGATCCATATGGCATAGATAATGACCAAAACAAAATATAGATCCAAACTACATTCTGAGGACAAACAATGCAATGAAGTACACTGAAGAATGACTATTAGAGGGTGGCTCTAATACCATGAAAGAATTATGAAAATTCTTCAGCCAAGATCTCTGTAATGGCTCATTACTATAGCCATTGATTCTTCAACATAAATAAGGGAATAAACAAATTGAACACCAAACAATTGTTATTCACCAAAGAGATGAAAATGTTTTACAAAGTGTTTTATTATTTTTAGGAAATTATGTGTTTAATATATAAGTAAATAAAGGGTTTGAGCAATATAAATCAATAAATTGATATTCTTTTAATAACCTACTGATTGGTGTAAATAGATAATATTTTTTTCTAAATATAGCCATATGTGAGATAAATTAGAACTTGGCTTATTTTGATTGATCTAGACTGAGATAGAGTCTAATAATGGAGGAGAAGAATTGGAAAACAAGATAGAACAAGTCCTAAAAATTCATTTATGAGTTGTATAGGAGAACCAAAATTGGATACCCTACTATTCGGCACTATAGTCCTATTTTGAAGCTATTGTGCTAAGGCTGAAATCTTTCTAGGTTCTATTCGATAGGTCTATGTTACCCTGTATATGAAATTTCAAGGCCTAGAAGCCTACAGAGCTCACTATGTGTTTAATTCAATCTTTAAAACCCTTAAGAGATCTTGGTGCTTGAACTTGAATTTAAACTTAGGGAAAGAAGAGAAGGGGTTAGTTTGTAAAGGATACACTCGATGTACTTCCCACCCCGTGTGTGGCCACACTGCTTACATACCAATAATCTGAAGAGGGATCAAGCTAATGTAGTTCTCTCATTGAAGTGAAAAGTATAATAATGTGTGATATATGAAACTAGATGCAAAATTAGATGTATTTTGGATGACCAGGGACAAGTATGAGTACTTGAATAGGCTTGAATCGATCTTAGAAGACTATATGCAAAGAATAGGGAAGAGTGCTTGAGTGTACATGCTTGTATTCTTGCTTCTTTCTTTTAAATGAGTACCAAACCCTTTAAATGAGCTTTGAATGGCATTTTATAGGGTATTTAATGATCATGGGCTAGATGAACTTGTATTAGGCTGATAGGGAAAAAGATAAGGATTCAGGGAAATCTAACCATTTAAGGTAGAAATGAACTTGGACAAAAACATCGAAAACAAGACACCATGAGTTATGGTTCTCCTATCCAAGTTAGGTGTTATTATCCTGAGGAGATGAGACCTAGGGGGATAGATCTAAGCCTGAGAGGTTTGCCTAGGTCTCAAAAATATTAGTCTATAAAGCTATGAATGACTAAGAATCAATGAAAGATTAACCAAAAAGGTTTGTATGAGAAAGAAATAGGACGCATAGGTTGGGTGCGATTATACATGCCTAAGTCATCAAATTTTTCATTTTATATAACTATATTTGTCCCCCTTTTATTTTAATGATGTAGCAAAGTGAAATAATAGGATAAAGGAAAAATATAAATTTTACCTGAACTTACCTATAAGGGAGAAGCTCATGAAGCTATGCGATACTGAATGTGCATAAAGAGAGCATGCTATGAAGTGTGAATCTATAAATGAAAATATAAATTAGATCAGTTTTTACTAGTTACATTATGTCTAAACTAAGAATCTATAAAGTTGAGTAAGAAGAAGAGAAAGGAATGAATACACCTCAATGGGTATGCAAACCAATATAAAACCTATTGTGATACTGGATTATGTTGAGTATGTGTTGAATCAAGAGTAATATCATGAATGGAGCTAAGTGATCAATTCCCTAGAATGTGGATCAAGAATTTAAAGGTTGGCCTTTTATCTCCATCATCACCAACTAAGTGAATTTAATGAATCATGTGTGTGTTAATCAATGTTTGGACTGTGTGTCTAAACTCTTTAAATAGGTGGCTCAAGAATATAAAGGCTATCTAGTCCTTTGGATCCATCATTGCCCCATGAAGTGAAGCTATGAAGTGATACCAGTTTAGAATAGATGTCATATGAGATGGCTTGTGGAGCCCATATATGTGTTGGAAATCTTGATAATGTGACATGGATAGCTGAGTGTGTGTTGGAAACTAGACCACTCTTGGCCATTTTGAAAGATGAATGTTAAGATTGTATGAAAGCCACTTTGAACTAATGTACTAGGCTTATATGAAAGCCAACTCAAGAACTCAAGTTATCAAAAAGTTAAACTTTTATGAAAGTTCAACTTTAATGTGATTCCAACCACCAATAGATGGAGTAAGGCACACAACTACTTAAAATTCTTGGAATAAACTAAAACTCAAATAAAAGAAGATCAATGTGACACACATATTGCCCCCAATCACTAATGTTTAGAACACGGATTTTTATCTAGATGTGATCCCAATTACCTGATCTAAACTATAAGTTATAACTATCATGTTGTACATGATAACCCCTATATCTGAGAAAATTATGCTAAAACTACTAAATCTGATTGATTTAGAATTGTAAAAACTATCCTTGAAGTAAATTTTTAGCATATTATTGGAAACCTTGAGTTTTTTATGCCTAGATAGGAGCACCAAAATATGGACACCCCTTTGTCTGGTGTTACTATCCATTTTTGGCATTGTTTTTTGGTGTGAAAATTGACTACTGATATGAAACTATCACTATTTTCCTATTCTGATTTGACTAGTTTGATATCTAGATTCTATGTTGAGTGTTCTGAATGTTACTTTTTGACTATTAGGAGGTTTTATCTCTATGAAAAAATCTCTATTCCATGCCCCTTATTTTGAGGGTAGGAATAATAGACCTAAAATGACTTCCCTTAGAAGAAAAGAGTCGTGCAAGTGTGTTAAGTTATATAGATATATAATATATAATTTATATTTGATAAAATATCTATAGATATAGCAATGTTTGTATTGTGAGATTGTTAGATCAATAGGGGTATGCCTAGATAGATATAACAATGTGAAAGCATGTGAAAAGTAATGCATTTGAAATTTTAGATGTTAGTTGTTTGGTTGTTAGTTGTTAGTTAGAGGGATGGAGCATGATGTCCATCATGGCATCCAAAAAAGTAAGGTAATTGCATGATATTTATCATGGCATTGCACATAATGAAGATTAAAAAAGCAATCAAGCAACAATCAAGAATAAAGAAGCATACAAGGATGGCTAAGGGGACATGAAAACAAGGGACATGTACACATGCCACACAAACTAGAACATAAGCATGAAAGGCATGTTCAAATGCCACATACACATACAAATGAATAAGAAAAGTTGGCACAAGGACCATAGGCACATAGAAGAGTATTAAAAAAGGACATTGGTAAACATCCTAAGTCACACACATGAGTAAAAGCACAAGACATTGGTAAATGTCCTAAGGCACAAGTAGGAGATAAACTGCAATGGGAAATGCAATCACACAAGCTATGCTAAGTAGACTAGGCATGTAAGAACTAGAAAACTACAAGCACATATAACTAATCAAAGCATATGTGAGAGTATGCAAAACATGTATAGTATAAGACTAGGTATATGCTAAGAGATACACAAGTGATAGACACTAATGAAATGTTGATATATTATTCTATGTAATTTTTAAATTAATGTACATGAGTATGATAACTCAGAGTGTGTGGTGTAAGAATGACATAATTTGGATGGTGTATTCATATAGAATATTCCCCCAATGGGTGTGTATAATAATGTGTATCTTGAATGTAGAAGTAGGAATGCCCCCTCAATGGGTAGAATGAAATAATCAAGGATTTGGATGTCACTACACACACTCAAAGAAGATCAAGTGAAGCATGGTAATTGACATACAATAGCATGAAATAGTGAATGTAAGTCCTAACATGATAGTAGTAATGTAAAGCATGGATAATGCATACAATCAAAATGGTTTTGGTATTTTTGATATATTTGATTATTTTTGGTGTTTTGAAGTTTTGTTTATTTTTGTATTTTATTGATATAAACTATGTACAATCAATGCAAAAGAAATTATTTGAAATTAGTGCTAGAAAAAGATTATATAAAAGTATGTAAATAAAATAATATGTACAAAATGATAAAGAGAATAGGCTGGAGGAGGGAAGGGATCTAAGGATGGAGCTTGATAGGGATGGAAATGGAGGAAAGGATCACAACCATCATCAAATGCCTCAAGATCATCATCATAAGTATCATCATATGCTACAGATGATGGGCTCATGGTGTCATTGTGCCAGAGGTGAACTAAATGTTGCTCTAGTGGTGGAGATGCTGAATCTACTATGGGATGTTTAGCCTTACTAGTAGATGAATTTATTGGAAGTGGTGGAATTGGTGCCACTAGTGGTGCTATAATCTAAATAATACCTTGATCTTGTTGCTTTTTGAATCTTTTTTATAAATTTATGCATGAGTTTGTATCATGGTTATAATCCTATGAAAATTAGAAAATGGGTGACCATTCTATTGTGTCAATCTGCTAATAGATATATGCCATATTTTAGGTAATGTGATCAACCAATGATCAAGTAATATCTAGAACATAAATTGAGGTGGATGTTGTGTGTTACCTACATGAATCTAAATAACTAGATTTATATCCATGGAAGTAATCATGTGAATATTATGTGCCAAGTAATCTGTCTATGGCCATGAGTGTGGAGCATATTTTGAGAGTGTAGTGCGAGATGATATAAATGATGTAGGATGTGGGATGAGATCTCTAGAGTCATGTTGGTACTCTCTTGGGCCGACTAGTGTAAAGCTTAGTCCACACAAATAGTCATCTATGAGTGTGAGTGTTGTATCATCATCTAAAAAAGCTTATGAATTTATATCAACATCATGTACATATTGTAACTCTGAGCTTACCATAAAATTTAAATGTGCTATAGGAGTCTCATCAACTATAGTATTATAAGAAGGTACTATTATTGAAATATTTGGAATTGATGGAGTAACTATGGAATCAATTGGAACTATTCGTACTACTATCAATGATGGTGGATGTGTAACTAGTTTTAGAACTATGGCCAATGAAGTAGATGGAATGGTTAAAGCTACTATGATTGGTGAAAGAGCTAGTAATAATGGTTTGATTGTATGTGGAGTAGTGTATAAAGTGTTAGTCTTATCCACCTAATATGTATGTATTTGATCAAGAGAAATGATATGAAGTGGTGGTTGTATTGTGAGATATGGTGTCCCATTTAATGAAATAGTCAAAGATGACTCTATAAGTTGACAATATTTGAATGGTTGGTTATCTATTGGACATGTGTATAGATATCCTCATGGAGAAACTTAATGCATCGATGGAGAGTGGAAAGGATAGCACCCATAGTAGGTATTTAGGGTCTTTCAAAAAAAAATTATAGTGGAGTAGACCTAGCATGAACTGGAACTATGTTGGGAGGGTTTTTAGGCCCGTCATGATATCTAAAGTAATAATACCCAAAGTCTATTTTGGTATATCATAAAACCCTCAAATGTTCTTATATGTTTTTTACATTGATGCCAAATCTACACCCATGGCTTGCAAGAATGTGATATACATAAATTTATTCTAAAACCACTATCAATAAGAACTCACTTGACTATATTAGTTTTGACTTGTACTTTTATGAATAGTGGCAAAATTTGATCAATAATTATCTGAGAAGGCATGTCCTCACTATCAAAATAAATTGCATCTTCTATAGTTCTTAAAGTGTTAACCAATGATGCAAAATAAGAAGGTTCTAAATAAATAGGAAAAGAAGTTTGAGTGAGTGCCTGATAAAGAATGTCCTTGAATACATTAGCTTTCTAAAGTAGTTCTAACATGAAAATTTTAGTTGGAATGTTCCATAATAGATCAATAATTTTGTATGCCTTGTGAAAATCTACCTATGTAGGTACATTGGGCCTAGGATGGGTTGGAATAGCAGGGTGATGGGGCTCCTAGGTAGGTAGAGGAGGCATAATCTCACTTCAATTAATGTTTATAACTATATTATCTACAATCC
This sequence comes from Torreya grandis, assembly GCA_037957365.1. Classification (NCBI taxonomy): domain Eukaryota; kingdom Viridiplantae; phylum Streptophyta; class Pinopsida; order Cupressales; family Taxaceae; genus Torreya; species Torreya grandis. The sequence continues at coordinate 1,258,324 of JARHVA010004760.1, read as the reverse complement.
ATATAGGATTATTAGTAGCTATGGGAGGAGAGTGAATATAATCGATGAGTCGAGGAGGTGGAGTAAAAAACAGTGTCAACTAAGCTCTCTAGTGATGGGTAGTTACTTGGGGAAGAGTGAAATGGACCATGTAACATGAATTTGTATAGGGAATGGGATCTAAGGGAGGTTATGTAGGAGATGGTTTAACATAGTTAAGAATAAATTGCTTAACATCATCCCATGCATTGAAAAATAAACATGAAATACAAAGAATGAAACTTTGTACTAACATATGATAAACTTCATCATCCATGTACATGATAGGACCGATTATGAATCTTTATTATTTTTAACAAATGTAAGAATATTTTATAAATACATGACCATCATTTTTACAAAAATTTTATGAATGTAAGGTGATACCTTGAAAAGAAAAAGAGGAGCTAGGATATGCAACTAAGAATTTTTTAGAATTACTTGTATAAAATGCTATGAGTGTTTGATTTTTGAATTGATTTTATGAGCTTGATATGTAACTAAATTTTTGGAAAATGATGCACAAAGTACTAAAAAACAACTGAGAATGTATTTGATGTAACTAGGGATTTGAATGATTTTTTTTCAAAATTAGTGCAATCATTTGAAATTTTTTGACAAAATTCGTAGAATTTTGCTTAAAATTTTTAGGAAAAATAAAAAAATGTTTCTAAAATTAGTAATACATTTTTCTTAGTGTGTTGAATGTGTTTGTATACGAAAAGGACCTAGTATGTGAAAACTAGGGTTTGGAAAAAATATGTGATATTTTTGCAATGAATTGATATATTTTTTATTTTTAAATT